>PVPY01000038.1:0-71405 GCA_002982035.1 Fusarium algeriense
TCATCATCATCATCATCCTCATCCTCATCCTCATCCTCCTCATCTTCAGAAGCAACATTCTTCTCAGGAGTACTATCTTTCTCAGGAGTACTATCTTTCTCAGGAGTATTCCCCATCTCAGCAGTATTCTCCTTTTTAGGCGAGTTCCTGTCTCTTGGGCTGTCTACCGACTCGGTGTCATCCTCTTGCATTTTCAGTGTCGTTTCAGGGCTCATAAGACCAGTTCCAGGAACGGATATGCGCGCTTTCATGCCAACCCATGGCTTTGAAGCCGTGTTGCGCATTGGGAGGGATCCGACTATCGAGCTGTCCACTGGTTTGACAACAACAACAACAGGAGGCTTCGGTTCGCTAAGTGCGTTCACTTTTGAATCAATACCACGGTCGTCATCGTCAATGGTATAACCACTGGATCTGCTGGTAGGTGCAGTTGATAAAACTTGAGACTTTCCCATGCCCGACCAGAGTGTTGAGCCCCCATACTCAGATTCAGATGCCAAGACACTCGGCTTGCCTAAAGATATAAACTGTGATGTGGTTGGAACAGATATTATCGCTTTCTGCGCCGGACCTGAACTATGCTCGAGCCCTAAGATGTTGGCGGCAATTTCTCTGAAGAACTCAAGAGTCTTGTGGAAATCTTTATGGTGACCCTCTAATGCCGGTTTCCAGATATTAATTAGCCCTTTCGCCGAGCTCTTGTTGGGGTCGTTCTGTTGCGTTTCGTAGCCTCTGAATTCATTTTCCATCTCTATGCAGCTTATTATTGCAGATTTGAGGCGTTCTGTGTTGTCCATGAGAGCTGTACCAAGCCACAGCCCCATCTCAGGTGAAATCACAGTGCCATGAGGCCCAGATTTTGCGGATTGTTCCGGAGATTGTGTGTTGCGTGCCTCCTTGAGGCAATAGGTCTGGTGCTCGGTGTTGTTCCGCTCAAGATCTTCAATCGTTTGTTCATGTTCATCGACAAGTTCTTCGAGCTGCTTGACTCGAGCCCCGAATTCTCTCAAGGCTTCTTCGCGGTCAGTGTTCCAGACATCTGAGTCTTTAGCTTCACATAGAGAGAGTAAGTCACTGTACTCTTCATTGAGTTCACGTCCAATAAGAAGTGCGTCGTCCATAAGTGGACAGACATCAACCTGAGCAGCGATGAGCTCTCGCTCCAAAGAGTGTGTTGCACCCGTCAAGAAAGTAAGACGATCTTCAGGCTCATCGTACTCCGACTGGGAAGTATCAGTGTCACCGCTTATCAATGGGGGAGTATCAAGCTCTTGAGATAGAGAAGTTGCCGTGTGCTCCTCTTGAAGCCGAATTGCTGTAGGGAGTTTTGGTGGCATCATGGGGATGTGAGAAGCCAGTTCTGTTGGAGTGCTTTGTGGTTGGTCGAGCGATGAATCCTTCTCGGGAAGAGCTAGGCTATCCAGTAGGGACTCTATGGGTCTTTTCTTACCCCTAGCCTTTCTGCCCGAAGGACGATATGATTTTGACTTCCGAGTGTGCTTTGGGTGACGTTTTCTCCTGTTGGCGGCTTGAGCAGTCTCGAAAGCCTTCCCAGCACTACCAGGAGTTTGGATCGCGGCTTGGACATCGTTTTGTTTGGCCTCAGCTGCCATACGCCTCGGGCTTAATCGAGAGTCAGCCTTCTTGAGCTGCTCTATCATCTCTTCAGATACGTACAATTGTTGCCTTAAGCAAAGCGTTTGATAATCTTTTCGTAACATCTGGCCTTGTTGTTGTTCACTGATCTGTTTACTCAGCCCTTCGATCTGAACCTTGAGTTCATCAACTTCATTCCGTTGTGTATCACAAACGATATTGTACATGTCGTCAAGGCAGCTTTTGGCTTTTTTGCGATAGTCTGTCAGAACCTCCAAGGCCATCTTCGGAAGACTGGGATTTGTTTTGCAGCATCTTTCCTTATGAAACTGGTCTAATTGTGACGCGAGTTCGGTCTTGCGGAAATCCCATTTTTGTAAGTTTTCGTGTAATCGAACCTCAGTATCCTTCGAAAGTTTCTTGAAGGGATCGGTAGCCGACATCTTGTCTGTCTGATTATTGAAGAAAGGTGGATTTAAAGAAGAATATGTAAACAAGCTGCTGAACGTCTCCTGGAGATTGATAGGAGAGATGCAACTGACTTTATGCAATGACCAGAAAGTTGAAAGGAATTATAGGAACAGTTGTATAGAAGTTGGTCAATCAAGGTACTAGGACGGGGGAGAGGTTATGAAGGGGTTGAGCAGGCGGCTTTCAGTTTCGTTGATGCCTTTGTCTGTTCAGAGTCTTTGAATCCAGCTATCCCTTTGAACTCATCTCCAATGTGCCAGAAATAAATGAGGGCGCACACCTCTTGCCGTGCACAGACAGTCTTGCACAAAGACTCATCGCCACCGAGCACACAAGTTTTGCTCCTTACTGCACGACAACAGGAGTCCGGGAAGTGTAAGAACAAAGAAAAGAGGTTGTTTGCTAAGAGCATGTGCACAACGCCATGTTGGCCATCTCCAAATCACCGCAAATACATGCAGACAAGGTTACCTCACAGGTTTCAGGACAATGAATCATGGATTTGAAAGACCGACATGCTTTCCATGCTTCCCCTTTCTCACTCAGCTATACCAACCACGCGCACCCGGCCCTGAAGTCGTAACGTCTTTTCGATGCGTGATCATGGGCTCCTCAAGGCCAAACGTGTTAATGATGTCCTGCCATGTCTCCATGTCCATAGATAGAATGGCCTGATGCTTCGCTGCCCCGTGACGTTGCGGTTCCTCTTCTTCCGCCTCAACCTCTCTATCTATGAATTCTGAAGATTGAGTTAGTAAATTCCAAGACATGTCGACCAGGTTGACTGACCAAGCGCTGGGAGATCGTATTCATCAAAATCTATCTTGACTCTGCCGTCTCTCACAAGGAAGCTGACGTAAAACATATTCTCGATGGTTTGGCCGAATGATTTAGGATTCACAACAAACCGCATTAGATCGATGCCGCCAGTACTTCGAAGACCATGTTGATGCATGATTCTATTCTGCTCCTCATCGTCCATATTTTCATCAATGAGATCTGCCACAGTTTCTTGAATGTTCGCCTGAAGAGTTTGTAACTGATGGAGAATCTTACCGCAAATTGCGGTGAGGTCGTTCTCCTTCTTGGCCAGATCCTCAACGTTGAGTACCTCGGGACGCGTCTCAGTCAGATTGTTGGGCCGGAACGGGGCACTTCGTTTTACAACCTTGCGGGCCTTCTTCTCGACTGACAGAGGTCCAAGGAGGAATCCAGGGAGGGCGGGACGTCGGATATAAGGTAGGCAGGCAAAACGGCCAAGATGAGGCCAGTTCATCATATCGCCCTCATCGCCGATGTCATCGTCACCATCTTCATCGCCTCTCGTGGTCCTTCTTCTTTGACGTTGGGTGCTTGAGAGCTCTGGTGCATCATCGTCTATAATTCCTCGACCATGTCTCATATATGTGATGCATTTTGAAACAAATTCGTCAACGTCGATACCTTGAGAAAGGCTGCCTTGTGTGAGTCTCAGAGTCTTCCGGTAAGATAAATCGGTAGTGCTGACAAGCAACCGTGAGTCAATTGTTGCCTCTGTTGTCTGTCGCACTTTTTTTGCCAGTTCATCGGCCCGGAGAATAGCCTCATGAAGACCCCGCGAGTCAGCTTGTAGGTATTCTTCAGTGTTCTCTGTCACGTCGCGAAGTAAATCTCTGAAGCCTTGCTGGACTCTACGGCGTTCCTCTAGTGGCTGGTCAGGATCGTAGACATCGTCATCGTCGTCGTCGTCGTCATCGCTAGCTGCTGTAGGTTCGACGGTCCGTCTTCGATGGTTCGCAGGTTCTCCGTTTCTTGTATCCGCCCGCTTTCTCTTGGCTCCAGATGCGGAGCGACTTGACTCTCGCTCTCTGACGGCCAAACTTCGATGTGCGGGTGTCGCTCGTGAGGGCGGCGACGGTGATCGCGAATGCGACGGGGAATCATGCGTTCGTGTAGGCATTCGTGCGATGGGGCGAGTGGTACAAAGGGGGGAATTGAATCAGAGGTCGGATTTTTCTAGCTCTAGAGTTCGTTGGAGAACTTATCATGAATTAATATTATATCTCAGCGCTTTGTTGAGATTATTAAAGATTTAAGTTGTGCTACTATACATCGCGTCTTGGTGATGGAAAGACGCGACGTGACTCAGGTACGTACTTCCATTAAAAGCCCAACCCCACCTGCCCTGAGAACAGAGTTTGCGGGGCAGGCAGGGACGGGAAGGAAAGAGCAACTCAGTGCTCCACACTTGTTTGACATTGAATCCATCCGATCTAACAATCTGAGCTAAAATCACATGGCCTCCACTACCTGGGCTTTGTCCTTTAAGGGCCTGGGTATGGTACTAAGTTACATGGTGTTCCCCACGTCCTGGCTTATATTCAATCATGTCACTTATATAAACAAAAAGAGTGTGGATCGTTCCCAGTGATGGTTGTCTAAGATCTCTAATAATACGATCGCTTTATGGAAACGCTTTGATGCTATGATCGTGCATGAGATATTTCTCTCCATGATATCAAACCCCCTTGTTGTAAGTATATACAGTTCGAATGGAAACCTCTTGATTACTTCCACCTCCATGGCCATAATTTACCACGTAAAGCTTTCTTCTACAAAGTCTACCACAGTTGAGCCCTGCACTGCTCGGGCAGCACCGCGGACATCATCAGCAAGAGCACCGGGGCCACAGACTGTGACACACATGGCACCCATCTGCTCTTGCACCTCTCGGGCCAGAATAAGGGGAACGTTTGGCCGTCCTGGGAACATGCGCACCGTGGCGCTAGCACTGACAATATCGCGTGGGTTCTGAGGACGTGTGACGAAGATCTGGATACGGAGTATGTCTTTCCGGTTTGGAATACGAAGAATCGTATCCATGTATGGCCGCACCCACTCGAGAGATTCGTATTCACGGATAATCCAGACAAGGGTGATGCGTCGAGCAGCAGTAGTGCCCTGGTTATATCCTTCGAGAAGATGGCGGATGTAGGAGATTTGGTGAGTAATTCCAGTCGAGCCTGCAAAGAGGACTGCATGACCATATGAGTCAAGGCTGTTATGTCCAGCATATGGACCTTCCATCGCGGCCTTGATACGGAGACCTCGCGGGCATCTAGAGGCACGATCGAAGAGCTTCTTGGTGAAGCCCGTCTGGGCTCCAATCAGGAAAGATACCGTAGTGGTCATGGTTGACTTGTCAACTGAGTGGAGAGGTTCCTTTTCGGCAATTGGCAAGCTGTTATCGCGAACATGGTTGACCCAGCAGATAGAAAAAGGGTGGCTCTCCCAAGCGCAGAGACCCCAGAAGCGCAAGTAGGCGTGGGTGCCAGGCTCAATATCGACGTATCGCGGTAAGTGAAGGGTGACTCGAGTGACGTTACCAGGCATAGCCTCGCACACTGCATCAGTCCAACCCTTGGCCGACCAGTTGACAAAAACAATCCGGAGCATACGAGCAAGGCGGTCAGCGAACCAAATGGCCATGATTGCCATGATCCAGGGAAGTTGAGGAAGGCCACCTTTGAGTGCGGACGAAGCACAGTGTACCCAGGTAGCGACAAAGGTAACGAAGGCTAGCACAATGTGAACGTTGAGGAAAGTCTCGTAGAAGGCATGTCGCAAAGGCGAAATGGAAAGCAGAAGGAGGAAGGTCATAGCAACCGTACCAACGGCTCCCGAGCCTTCAAAAAGCCCATGGGAAAGTTTATGGCCAACACCATCCCAGCCCAAGTCGTCCACGGCAACAATGAGCCAGGCAATGGTGTGAATGATGGTCTCAAGAACAACAATACGACCCATCCATCGATGTAGAAGATTGTAGGTATCAAAACTGATCTTGAGCAGGCCAATGAGAAGGTTGTTGCGTCCAGCGAAAATAATCAAAGGCACCATGTTGACGAGGGCCAAGGTTCCTGAGCGACCCCGTAACTCGGCACAAAAAGCAAGCTTGTTCTCATTATGCCAATTGAGGACGAACATATAGGCAAGGTTGCTGCCCAGATATATGAAGAGGATGATGAAGTGAAGTCGCGAAGGAAGGGTTCCCATACTAATGACCGAGGATAGCTTGAACTCCCGGTTGTGGCGCTTGTTCCATAGGGGAGCGTAGATGAGGTTCTTCTTCACGTTTGGCATCCAGCTCCATTGAGATATCCTCCAGTACGCTTGTTTTGAGCCGGACACGTTCATGGCAGACACCTGGCGGAGTCTCATCCATAGGATCTCAATTATCCTGATGGACAAGACGACGAGGGCCATAATACCCAGCGTCCACCACAAAGCATCTTTAAAGAGTAGATTCATAGGTTGGTTTACACCGTCGAGATTTGAGTGATAGTTTGGGGTTGCCTCAGCATCTGCAGGAGCGGCTTCGGCGCGAAATTTGAGGGTTGATGTTGGCATGTATGAGCTGATGTCGGCGATCCTGCGCCGTGTGAAATCCATCTTGTTAAGTAATTGCTCCTCAGGAGCAAGGGTAGTAATAAATGAGAGTCGGCTTCGTTTTATCTGAGGTCTTTTGACGACGAATAAAGAGGAAGAATTCGTAGTTCGCTGTGAATGAATGATGAACAATATAATTGTGCGACGAACAAAGAGGTCCAAATAAGAGCCAAGAGGCGAGTGGTGGTTTTAAAGAAAGTAAGTGTATGCTGTTCCTCCTTGTGTTCGCTCTTTGGTGTCAGAACATCATGGTAAACAAATGATTGACTTGGCGCTTGTGTCGATAAATCGTGATCGGCGAGCGAGATGTTCAGTGGTGACTTGGGAGATTTGTGCTGGTGCAGGTGTGTTCAACACACAATGTAACACAACACAAAGGCAAAGAGTGAAAGGACAGCAAAGAACAATAAACAATCCGCACAGAACAAGGGTGACTTATTGATCACTGTCACTAGAAGGGAGTGCTCAATGACGTAGGAAGTTTAAGTCGTGTTCACCTCGTCCACAAGGTGATGATGTTCTCAGTTGCAGTTGAGAAAAGAGCAGGCCAGGCTGACAATCTCTAACTTTGGGCGGATTTGGATCTGCAGTAAAGACCGGGTCGACGTTGATTACCGCGAGTAAGTCAAGCCTTACGTAGGTAGGCAGGTAGGCTTCGGCAAGGGCGGGTTGAGAGACAGGCCAAGCAATAAAGGCAGGCGCAGGCGTTTAAGACGATCGACGTTGACGTTTGGGCGCTTGCGCGAGTGCGGTGAGAACAGAATGATAGTAAATGAGGCAGGTATGGATTGAGGCGCTTTGTCGCAACACACGAGACAATACCTAAGTATGATCGACCGGAAGAAACAATAACAATCGAGAACCAAGCGGGAAACGGTTGTTTTTCAATGTTTCAACCTGTTCTGAGACCCGAAACCCAAGCAGAGACAAGACAAACACAAGGGCGAGAACTGGTGAACAGTGGTCGACAGTGACGAAAGCAGTGTGGCAGGCGAATTGACTTAAAGAGTGGCCAGCCTCAGCGAAGAATGTTCGAATAGTCCCGAGGACGGAAGAAGAAAATGATAAAAATAAAACAGGGAAACAACCACCGTAAACGGCACGAAGCAAAGACCAAGAGGAATGAAGAGGCAATACACAAAGCCCAGCGGAGCGGACGTCGTGATAATATGTAAACGGGCCCCAGCTTAGTCCACCACTTGTCAGCCCAGATAGAGTGGGCTACTAGATTTCTACTTGGCCGAAAGGATGTGTACTACACTACTCGTCTTGGCGCTGAGAGAATTTACTTGAACAGCAGGGCATGGCATGGCAATGGATCCCTCCCTGTTCGTCTCTTCCACATGAGCCCCTCACAGACAAGACCAGACCAGACCACAGAGTCCGGATGGATATAACTGGGACCCCTGCAGGGCGCGCTGTTCTGTTTCCAGCTACGAGCCGTAAAGCCGAGAATTCAATTCATATCGATCTGGTTGGACCGCACGTTACACTATGTCTTCCGATGTCTTACAAGACAAGAGCTACAAGATTCATGGCACAACGAACCACGAGCGTTTAAGCGCGTCTACATGAGTACCTAGGGACTTTAGCATCCGAGTTTAAAAACCTCTAACAGCTGCAGTACGGCAGGGGCGGTCCCAGCAACGGCACGGCTTCGCAAGGTATGACCAATTGGATGAGAGATGTTGCTAGCAGATCTCAGAATTAGGCCTCCTGTGGAAAAGGAACATTATCTAGTGGCTGCTCGTTGGTAGATCCTGGCAACCCAATGCTTCTGAAACCAGCCACTTGCTGGTCCTGGCTCAGGGGACCACCCAGGCCCCCTTTTGGAATGACGAATGGGAAACTCCAAGTTTTCTGCTGAACTATTCAGGGGTGGACTGGCTGGCCGTCAGCGGCCAGACCTGCTGCAAGAATGTGGACACTTGATCACTTACAGCGCTTCGTAGCCACTCGATGCCCCGCAGTACTACCGCCAAACGACTCATTCTCTCAGAGGCATCCGGTTAGGAACGCTCACTCTCGTATCACAAGCTCGAGCTCAGCACCGCCGCGACACGTTTCCAGGCGATGTTTCCTGTTTGATGTTTGGATAAACGCATTAGTTTCTAGTTTCTCGTCTCATTGTTCTTCTGACGCAATCCTGCTCAGAATGGATGAAAATGGGCTGACTGAAACATCCCACGGCTTGCACGGCAAACCCTGAGGGGCATCTATCATGCGATGAACCACAACCACGATGGATGCAATGACAGCTCCCATGCTTCACCAAGACTTTTCAACTCGGGGCTTCATCCTCGCTTAGCACGTCAGATTGCCAACCGTGACCAAAAGCCTCACAAAATACAAGGTATTCAAAGATATTCCCTGCAAACATCATTGCCAAGGGTCAGACGCGGCCCGCAATCTTATATGTTCTTGTCCTGTGGTTGATGGAATTCTGTTTCGGCATCAGTTTGATACTGCGGCGGCCCAGTCAAGCCTGTCATCCGTCTAGCATAATAACGGAAAAATGACCGCTGAATTTCCAGGCCCCCGAGGCTCTTGATCCTTTAGCACCT
The DNA here is from genome assembly GCA_002982035.1 of Fusarium algeriense. Classification (NCBI taxonomy): domain Eukaryota; kingdom Fungi; phylum Ascomycota; class Sordariomycetes; order Hypocreales; family Nectriaceae; genus Fusarium; species Fusarium algeriense. The sequence continues at coordinate 9,057 of PVPY01000038.1, forward strand.
TGTTCAGCAAGTCAACTATCTTCTTGGCGTCACAGATAAAATTACCTTGTGCCTGAACATTCGCTTCCGATGCCTTGGTAAACTACATCCGATCAGTACGGCCCCACGAACGGGCGCTATTTCGAATCTAGAAAAGGAAATCTCAAGGCCCCTTGATGAGATTGTCCTGAACCTGATGCTTGCGTTAATCCTTGGATTTCGTCGGCCATTCAAGCCACGACGTTGCAGCAAGTCTTCGATAAGCTGGGTCGCTGTAGCGTTCCCATCCATTTTTTGCAGCGGCGGGCATTGGCTTCTGTGAATCGATATGATCTTGGAACAGGCCATCTTACCCCAAGATCAGATCGCAATAAGCGCGGGCTTGGCCGGTCTTCTGAGTTTGTGGAAAAAAGATTGCCGATAGTGGCATGTTTGTTGAATCACGATCCCGAGTAGCACGGACATCGTCCTGTGTCAATTAGGCAATGCCATGCATTACATGTGGCGTAATAGCTCGGTGACCATATCTCGGTCAACGGTGAAGCGGCACACTCAAGCGCCACATGAGGCACCGCTTGACAGGATTGAGTAGCAACCTCAGGCAGCCACGGATCGCCGCTCCGTGACGCACCCGAACAACGCCGGAAATTTCCAGGAAGGCTATCACGAGCTGTGTATCGAATATCGGTTAAACAGCCATTGCGGTCGACACAATGGGTTCCAGCGAGTCGAAACCAATCTCCTCACATGTGTGGAAGGCGTAAGTTATTCCAAATAACCAGCGGCATGCTACCATGTTCCGATTAACGACTAACAGTTTGCCAATAAACAGCTCAGCGCCTAACGGCTTGTCACAAGATCTTGTCGATTCACTACAATCCAGCAATGAGGTACATCGAACCCATATCGCTTTAGTATTATAGCTACCTCGGGCCTCAGCCTAAGCTAACGCACGTTCTTTTTCCTGTCAATAGACCGATGCCTCTCGATCCAAGATAGTCGAGCTCCAGATCCAGGCCCGCGTGGCCGAGGAGCTCAAGAAGCTACAGCAGAAAGAACATGAAGCCCTCAAAATAGCACACGAGAAGCTTTCCAATGCCGATTTCAAGGATGACAATGGCACAAGCCAATACACCGTCAGCAAAGAGATTGAAGCCATGCGTCAGAAGCTCGAATCACGCAAGCAAGTGCGTCCTCTACCGGAGAGCGTCGAGGGCGCGCGCAATGAAGTCATCCGATGTCTGCGGGAGCACGACCGACGGCCGCTCGACTGCTGGCAGGAGGTGGAGAACTTCAAGGCCGAAGTTAAGAAACTTGAGAAGAGCTGGGTCGAGAAGGTAGTCTCGTAAGGAAGGTCGCAGGAAACTCGATAATTGAATTGGGGGGATGATTCTATAGAGATATAGAGATGATGGGCTCTGGTATGCCCAGACAGGTACGCACGTGTACATTACGGCATTGTTAGCGGGAAAAACTAGGCTGAGGAATTAAAGTGTACAACTTATATCTCAAAGCGCAGTCCTGCATCTTCTTCCTGTTCTGTCTTTGCAAGATCACCTTCCTCCTTATTTGTTTCTGCCTCTTGCTTGGCTTTCAACTCGGCTTTCTTTCGCAGGCCCTCCGCGCGCTTCCTTTCTCTTCTCGCTCCGGCGTCCTCCCATTCTTGTCCTTCAGGGTTTCGGCGCTGTGCAGGAGCAGAAACGGCACCTCTGAAGGCATTCTGGAAGCGTTCAATGCGCTTCTTATTCTCGATAAAGCGCTCATTGGCAATCTGCACAAGTGTCTGAAGATATTCGGGTGAAACTATTCGTTGGCGATGATTGTCGACTTGCTGTCCGATGAGAGACTCGAAAGCGAGTCCCATTGTCCGTATAGCTACCATGGGAGTTGCAGCATCCTTGCCGTTGGGAATAATATTGAGAGCACCCGACTCACGGAACCCTGCCTGCAGACCACATCTCAGAAGTAGTTGAGCATGCTCAGGTGATGCTGTGAGGACGTGAAGGATCTACGTGGTATCTCAGTATGGATGTTTTTGTATTCTATCATGGCTTTCTGCTATATTTGGTATAGCACAATTTCTGCTTACCATTGCCTCAAACTTGAAGTGAACAAGTCTCCTCCCTTTCACTGCTCCAGTTGTCCCTTGTGGCTCTGTAGGTTCCTCGAGTCCAAATAAACTGCTCCAATCTGTGGTCCCATCACCATTGTCAGGTACTGGATGATGGGAAACAAATAGCCACGCTCCTCCAGCGCCTTTTCCACCAACACCCGCTACCCGTTCATCTTCTCCTTCAGCCTCGGCGACTCTTCGTCCCTCAAGGAAGACACTGACACGGCCTGCACAACTGCTGGTAGTGACAAATCCAGATTGTAGGTTGATTTCATCAATAAGATCTCGGATCCCCTCATCTACAGAACCTTTTGGTGAAGCATCTGTGTATTCTGTATCTGGAATAGCAAGCTGTTCAAGAATCTTTTTCTTCCTCTCAATAAAAGCAGGCGGAGAAGAAGTGAGTTCCTGCATCTTCAGTGTGAGGCAAGATTTTTTATTTGTCAGTAGTGGCGCGAGGCTGAAAAAGGTCACGATGGACAGTTGTAGCACTAAAGGGTAGGTGGAAAAGCTCAGATAAGACGATATCAGGTGTCAGTAGTGGGGATGTGATGATTTGTTAGCTTGAAAACTTATGTCTTAACGCGGGGTAACTTATCGTTGCGACTCCAACCTCGTGATCTTGATTACCATTGGCATTCGACATCATTTCTCACAACTGATATCACGAATCTCACGATCAAAGGCACTTTTGAGAAGTTTGATTGATTCTTTTCTTTTATTTAATGTTATGACTGCAGCCTGCGGCAGGTCTATCTGCTTAGTTGTGCGCTTACTATTCCTCCGATGCACCAGGCTTCCTGTATTTTTCCTAACGCCGTTAAATGATTTTCGAAATACCGAATGTTCCTTTTGGCTCAGTTACGACTGACCACTGAACCAGTTTATCCCCTTAAACGCCTCGCATAATGCTTCAATCATTAAGTCATCAAAGATAAGTGGTTGTCTGGGTGCGAGTGCACTCATACGGTGGGCAGAGCCACTTTCTCAAGAGCAGCAGCAAGCTTCTCCTCCTGTTGCTTGCGCTCCATCATGGCAACGAACTCGGCGTATCGAGACTTTTTGTTGTGAATACCACACTCAGTCTTGTCTTGGCCCTTCCATCGACCAGCTCGCTCATCCTCACCCTCCTTGACGGGGGCAGTAGAGTGCCAGTCACCGATGGACTTGTAGCCTTGATCGAGGAGAGCATTGTAGGGGACATTGTTCTCCTTGATGTAGTTGTTGACTTGCTTGAAAGACCAAGTGGCCAAGGGGTTGATCTTGACAACACCACGCTCATCGTCGACTTCGATGATGGGGATGGAACCGCGGGCAGCACCCTGAGATCGTCGACGTCCGTTGAGGACGGCAGCAACCTTGAGCTCATCATAAGCTCGCTGAAGAGGCTCGACCTTGGCAATCCAGTCATACATCTCACTGGCTGTGTTCCACATCTCCTTTCCATACATGTCCTCAAACTCTTCGGTAGTGTTGACGCCATCAGGCTTGAAGATGTGGACAGGAACATTAGGGTATCGCTCCTTAACTCGGTCGACGAGGTCATATGTCTCCTTGAAGTGGTACAAGGTATCCAGGAAGATGAGGTCGACGGTAGGAGAGTTAGGATGCTCCTTTTGGATCTTGGAGAGCATGTCCATGGTGGCAAGACCGGTCAGGCCGAAGGCAGTCGATTGGTACAGGTTGGGAAACATGACCTTGCAGAATCGGAGGATGTCCATGGGGTGCATATCCTCGAGCATGTTGTTGAGATGGTCAATATGAGCCTTGGTGAGAGAGATTTGAGGGAGAGTGGCTGTTGATGATGATGGTGACGAGTATTCCGAGTTTTGTCCAGAAACATAGCCTGACTCGCACTCAAGCTTGATGTCGGTGAGGGACACCTGCGAGGATGTTTGGGAGATGAAGGCAGACATATTGAAAACGCGGGGATGATGTTTCGAATGTGAGCTATTACTTGGACTTGTTGAAAGCTGGGATAGGGGAGGAGCGTATCCCAGTTATATCTAATAGGAGCCCAAAGGTAAAGTAAAGTGAGAAGGCTCTGGTCGAGTTGATGACGCAGATACTGTGCTGACTTGATTATAGAGCAGGATTTCAAAGCACTGGAAAGACGAGATGACGAACACGACAATGAACGAGGGCAGTCAAATTCTTAAGTTAAGAGAGGGAGAGAGGGAGAAGACATGCAGAGTTGTATGGGGTTTACAAGCTATGTCCGGGCGACCGCCCGTTGTGCCCCCGATCAAGGGCGCCCTTAGTAATTTGTAAGGACATCATCCGAACCCGAGACTATTCTGCCTGTGATGAGCTCAGGACATGGAAAAAGATGGGGAGCTGGAATTGCGCAATCGCCGCCATGAGTATAACGACTGTGAGTTGCAACTGAGACTGATCACGACATCGACGCTATACCTTTCGCGATGGGGGCGCCACGCTCAGGACAAAGTTTGATTGGCCTGAGGATCAAAGCCCTGAAATGGCGCCTAGCAGATGGGACTTGTTTTGCCTCACCTCATCCCGGACAACGACAGAAATTCGATACAGCCGCCGAGCCGGAGGTCCATTTAGGTAGCAAGCAGTTTGGGCCTCTTATTCGGTGGGACTATAGGTAGCGGCAACCCCGGAGTTTGGAGGTTGTCATACGAGCAGAAGATTCTATAAGCATCGCTTAGAAATAAGGACCAACAATACCTGGGTATCTGATCTTGATCTGGCTCATCTCACAATCAAAGTCAAACCCCGTGTTATCTAGATCCAGGGGGATGTATTGGATTGGCGAGATCAAATGGGGTCAAAGGACTGACTAGGGCTATTGCATGATATTGAGCACGAGGGCATTTCCCCGCGATCATGTCATTTTGGCTTGGGTTGCGAAATTCTACATATTCCCGGAGCAAGCGAATCTGCTTTCCCTTTATGACGATGGTGTGCCACTCACTGTATGTATCTTTGTCGCAAGAATGAGCCATTGTGTTGTCACAGCCTTGGATCGATGATATCAAAGTTGATGAGGTTGCTCCTTCATACGGACGATTGATTTTTTGACCCTGTATGAAAGCACAAAAACGTAGTCAATTCCAGTTATAAAATCATTTTGGCGTCTAACAAGCTCTCAAAAAGACGTGCTTCAAAGGCGCAATCAATTACCGGGCAGCCGGTGCGGCAGTCGGTCTTTGTTCATATGAAGTCGGAACATCGGTACCGAGGAACCGTGCGACTGCCGGTGTTTTCCCCTGTGCCTGGCTCCAGTTCAAGCAATTTTTTCTTCCCTTCTTCACCATTCACAGGAAGGATTAAGTTTAAGCCGTACTCCGGTAAGTGAATGCTCACTAATCCGGGTTTAACAATGAATTGTTGAAGATGCTGACTTATCAAAGCTAACGTTGGAGATCACTGGCCTAATCTCAAGTTACGTCATAATCCCAGCCTGTTACTTGCGTCATTGCTATATCAATGTTACCGTACTTTATATCTTTGTTGATTTTCGCTCTTGGATGAGGCAAGAGTTTGCCATCTCAGTGTTGTCTTTACGAATCAACACACAGCTTTGCCGTCAACACATATCTTGACTCATTGCAATAGGCTGCCTTGACCGCTTCAGGTCCGGGCTCCAACAACATAACCAGTGGCTACAATTCGACATTGAGACAGGTTTACCACAGATAATTCATCAGAGTTACATACTTCTGAAATTACACTCACGTGATTTTCCAGGTTCACTGAAAGTCTTCATCAAAATGACAAAATCCGTGAGGCTGCGGGCTTATTTGCGCCAATCATACCCTAGACCAATCCTGACAGGAGCCGCAGAAGCCGTAAGGTCAATGTCGCACGAGCCAGTGGCGGGGCTAAACACGGAGAGAAGTGCCCAAACGAAAGACAAGACTCACTACCCTCAACTTACCTTTGAAGATTGATTCAGCGCCATCCTTTGGGGTCCCTTGCCCGCTGAACCGTTGACGCTTGCGCGTCATTACTCATCCTCTCTACGTTGATTTAAACATTTATTAGTCTTCCTTTTGAGGCATCAAAGCTCGTATATCAGCTCTTGCCGACGCTACTGAGAATCAGAACCAGTCAGAACCAGTCAGAGCCAGTCAGTCAGACGTAGCGAATCCCACCCCGCGCACGCACGTATGTACAAGCAGGCACTCAACGCCATGGCAGACCAAACAAGTCCCACCAAACAAAATGTCACAAGGCCGCAGCTGGGATCCATGAGGAGCAGCTCATATCTTAGTGATCATCAGGAATACCGCCCTCCTCGACCCGAGTCAGCTCGACAAGACCAGCTGTTCCATGGCATTGACACGGTTATAGAGGACACCAGCAACTCACCTGTTCCTCAAACAAGACCTATTTTGCCCTTCAATGGCATCCCCTCTGAGGAGAACCCTCCTACTGTGGTTGACAGTGGACTGAGCCATTCGTACTCTCACCCCAATTGTGCTCCTAGAGCAGGTGAGAAGTCGGATCGTCTTATCGCGACCCTTTTCTATAAGCCAAGGGGTGAGGACCAGGGCTCGAGGTCTCCTGTCAAGACCACTTTCGCAGACAGTAACGAGTCTCTGCCAGCAAACCTGGCCCCAACAACCGATCCCAATGAGTATCCTCTTGAACCCCCAACTCAGGAATCAGAGCAGCTAGACCACATATACGGCTCCTATATCTCACCTCTATGCATCACCTCATTCCTCCATCTTATGTCATCATTCCCTCTTCCTCAAGACGCTGACGAGCCTCACTCCTCTCATCGATGTTTGGATAACCAGGAGCAGCCGCGCATTGTTGAGCTCACGCTCTCTCCTACACCGTCTCCCGACTACCTGAGCCTGGATGACTTGAGAAAGCACGAGATGATCTATCGATTTGAGCAGGAATGGAACGTGGATGTGGTCCTCCAACGGGACAGTGTTTGGAGACGCCACCCTCGACTGGTGGTCTTCGACATGGACAGTACTCTCATCACCCAGGAGGTGATTGACCTTTTGGCTGATCATGTCAAGGATCCCCCCGATCTGGCTGCTCGAGTTGCTGAGATCACACACCGTGCGATGATGGGCGAGCTGGAATTTGAGGGTTCTTTCCGTGAACGAGTCGCTCTTCTAAAGGGTCTCTCCGCCAGTTTGTTCGAGGACCTTCGACCAGTATTGGATGTCACCAGGGGCGTGCCAGAGTTGATCAAGGCTTTCAAACGTTTGGGTGTCAAGACCGCTGTTCTCTCTGGCGGTTTCCAGCCTTTGACAGGATGGCTAGCTGGAGAATTGGGCATTGACTACGCCCATGCGAACCATGTCGTTATCCAGGATGGCAAATTCACAGGTGAAGTTGAGGGAGTCATCGTCGGCAAGGAGCGAAAGAGGGATCTTCTCCTTGAAATTGCTGCCAAGGAGGGAGTTGACCTGTCTCAAGTCATTGCCGTTGGTGATGGCGCTAATGACTTGCTCATGCTGGACAAGGCAGGTCTGGGAGTCGCTTGGAATGCTAAGCCTCGCGTGCAGATGGAGGCCAACGCCCGCCTGAACGGGGAGAGCCTCTTAGATCTCTTGTATCTTCTTGGCTTCACCTCTGAAGAGATTGAGGCGTTAATTGCTTAGCTGTTGGCGTCAGTAAAGAGAGTTGTCATAAGGCTGGTGAAGAAAGGAGTTCAGGATATTACAAGGAATGCAGGGTGTAGTAGTAGTGGGTGATGAGATACCAAGAAGAAACTGGAAACAAAAATGATTCTGTGATGTATTTCGAGCATATTCGAAAATATCACGTCACGGGTGTGATTGGTAGCTCGTGTGAACATTTCAAGACCAGCCGTTCGCCCGACCAATTCCCGTGAGCCAAGGATCAGGCATAGGCACAATGAAGCCAAATATAAGACAAATTATAGTTAAAAGACACAAAGCTACGAAAAAATTGCGGCGCGTCATATGTGAACTATGGGCGGTTGCTTGAATCAAGCCCACTCTGTCCTTCCTTCTACACAGGGCACGAGAGACCTGATTGATCCATCTCATAGCTCTCTTCTCATTCCCTACAATACATGGTTGCTCATGTAGCCAGCTCTGAATACATTCCAAACTCGTGATTTAAGGATAACCGTCCTTGCCCCACTTGTTGTACTTTTCGTGAAGCTCGGCAGGAAGGGTAACGTTGGGAACGACGACAACGTTGAGAGCGCTAGGAGCGTCCTTGGGAGCTGCGCTGGGGTCACCACCGGGGTGGTACTGGTACTTGCCAGAGCTTCCGCTCTCCCAAGGATGGGCAGCAATGTTGACGGGAGACTCGGAGGTAGCGCCAGTGGGAGATCGGCCTGAAGTTGACCATGTCAGCAATTGCTTCACCTGTGGTATATCAATTGATTTTCATACCAAGGTAGTAGCCAGCACCGCCAAGAGCAGCAACCATAACACCACCGAGAATCTGCAATTCATCCATCTACGTTAGCAAGGGTAATTCTTGTCCCAGTTTCGTCGCTCATTGTTTTGGCTGGGCATATTTCCAAGGGTGGGCCGAGGCATTATGACGCACCAGAATCTCGGGGTTGCGACGAGACTCCTTCTGAAGCTCAGCCTTCTGGTGCTCCTGGAAGCGGCGGGCGGTGGTGGAGAGGAATCGGCGAGAGATGCGAGAGGCCATTGTGACGACGGGCTTTTGCGTGCTGTTGGAGAATGGATTTCTACGTCAGGGCTTTCTTAGGTGGTTGAAGCTTTGAAGTTCTCGTATGATTTCGGAGACAGTCGCTACGATGAATGCGAGCACTATCATTGGCCAATGCTGGGGGAGCAATGACGGTCACGTGCAACATCACGATTTATATGGAATGACGTCTTGAGCTGAGCCTAGAGCTTTCTAGTGATCATGCCTCAGTAACCAGGCCACAAGCTGGCTTCTCCTCCCTTCTTGTCCCTGGCTAAAGCATGAAGATTTGTTCATTGTGATGCAGTGACGATCATATCAACCTCTTAGACTAATAAAGTTAGTTGATATTGGTCAAGCATAAGAGAATGCAACCCATTAATTGAGCGTCTTACCATTAAACGTAACCGAAGTTATTCTGGAACTGGCTGTCAAACGTCAACGAAACGGGTTGCTGCAGAAAATTTCCACACTCGTTGAAAGTGACGTCTGCGTACATAATTTTGCGCATGAACAAGGGATACTGTACAGAGCTCTTATTGTGATTATGGCGTATGCGTTCAGCCATACCAATTTCTACTTTCCGTGATCGGTTATCGCATGGACTTCTCAACCTCTGACAGCCCTTACAACAGCGCCACTAGCAGGGGCTTCAGCGACCTGAGGTTAGCCCCTGGCCCCTTACTGGGGGCCCGGGAGCAGCTTAGCATAGCGCGAACGTCCAATTACCTAAGGATCCAGGCCCAAGGTTTCTGAGGCTGGGCTGGACTTAGAAAAAAGAAACCAGTCCTGAGCCGGAACAAGGACAGGTTAGGAAAGGAAAAAGGAACGAGCATACTCCTCCTCTTCTCACCATCACGTTTCTTTTCGTTTCTGGCCGCCCTTTACGTTCCTTTTTACTGGTTTCCTCTCCAATTGTGCGCTCCCTACCTACCTATCTATCTTATTTCGACTTCTTGCAGCCACTTTCTCCTAATTCCTTTTCCCACGATTCAAACCCGTATCCTCTCACCCCTGTCCATCCCTTTGGCTCCTTTGTACAGTGTAGCACTGCGTAACGCGAACAACCTGCCGACCGTGCCGATTTCACTTTTGGATACAGTTCGACACTATTCACTGGCTAAGGCGACTTTCAAAGAGACTCTGAATGAGAGGCTAAGCTTGGGCTCATCGCGCAACCGTTCCCTTGATTCCGATCAATACTTGCCGCAAAGTCGTCTTCTGGCAGACGACTACGAACGACACCATTACTCAACACCGCCATCACTATGGCCGCGAAATCGGATGACGATGGCTTCTCAGCGCCGCATACTTCTCGTTCCGAAGCACCCCGGCCGCCGAGCATCATTTCTTCTCGAATGACGGATATCGCAAGTGAGGATGGGGACGGGCCAGAGGTGCAAAAGAATAGATTGAGCATTCCTCGGAGCGCAGACATGGGTTCCCGGCCTGATACTGCACGGACAGGGGCCTCTTCAAGAGGCCCATGGCAGAGTCAGTCTTTGCGAAATAAGACATATCTTACTGGTGTCCAAGCAAAGAGAGGGAGTGTCGAGAGTTCAACTGCTGGTTCGACGAGTCAACCGCCAAGTTTATCAAGTAGAAGCCATGTTCCATCATTGCAGTCGCATGCCTTCTTCCGACCCATGAGCTCGCAGAAATTACAGGCGCAAAGAGGAGGATCGCATCGCCCATCTACTATGAGTCAAATGTCGCCCGCATCTCCTACTTCACCAACGTCGCCGACATCACAAAGATTCGATGAGCACGGTGAGGCTAGTGGTAGTCAAACACGGCAGAGTATAATATCGAATCCGATTGCACAACTACAGCGACAAACGAGTAACGACGAAAATATGCGATCTCCACCATCCCGAGGTACCGAAATGACGGAGCAAGAAACTTTGGACAGAATAACGGCCAACACAAGCCCAAGCCATGGCCATTATCCTGCAGGAAGCTTGACGGACAGTGTCCGTCCACTTCAGCAAGGTAAAACTTCCGATACAGGTCACTTTCAGCATAATATCATTGTGGACAAAAGTTACAAGGATCTCCACAACCTGCCGAGCCCAATTAAATCTCCACGGTCGTTCCGCTCAAGCTTTCTCATGCCTGGGCGAAGTATTGAAGGCCAGCAAAGCCAGAATCGCAGCACCGAAGGAGCCGAGAAATTATCATCGTCCGCATCATCACCACAATTCAGACCTGTAGACTCTCATAATGAGCATCATCCCCGTGTTCCTCACAAACCAAGTCAGAAATCCGATCTTGGACGTGTTCATCAGTACTTTGATGGAAATACTGTATTCTGCCTTGGTGGTCGCTGGCAAAACACAAGAGGGAGACCTGTCAATGTTGCGACTGGTATTTTTATTATCATTCCTTGCGCCCTGTTCTTTGGTTTTGAAGCACCTTGGTTATGGAAGCATGTATCGCCTGCGATACCTATTGTGTTTGCATACCTTGCGTATATCTGCTTCTCTTCCTTCATCCACGCCTCTGTTACGGACCCAGGGGTAAGTAATGTATGTTCTTAAGACTAAAGTTTGTGTTGCCTAATGCCTGTCAGATTCTTCCGCGAAATCTTCACCAGTTTCCACCTGTCGACGACAATGATGACCCTCTTCAACTAAGCCCGCCTACAACAGATTGGGCATTGATAAAATCTGCCGAATCATCAACAGCCGCAATGGAAGTTCCGGTTAAGCACTGTAGAACGTGCAATATCTGGCGGCCACCTCGTGCCCACCACTGTCGCTTATGCGATAACTGTATTGAGACCCATGATCATCACTGTGTGTGGCTCAACAACTGTGTCGGAAAACGCAACTACCGATATTTCTTTACCTTTGTCACATCTGCGACTATTCTTGCGGCCTATCTCATCGCCACTTCTCTTACCCAGATTCTCCTTTACAAGAACCGTGAGGGTGTCTCGTTCGGACAAGCTATCGACCATTTTCGAGTTCCCTTTGCCTTGGTTTTCCTCGGTTTTATCTCCTTTCTCTATCCTGCTGCTCTCATGGGATATCACATCTTCCTCATGGCACGAGGTGAAACGACAAGAGAATATATGAACTCGCACAAATTTGCTAAGAAGGAGCGTTTCCGGGCATTCTCTCAGGCCAGTATCTTCAAGAACTTTATTGTTGTTCTATGCCGCCCACGACAACCAACATATTATCAGTTTAAGGCGCATTATCACCAAGGTGACCAGCGCCTGGGCATTCGAAGAGACAAGCGACCTAGATCGAGCTCTCAAGGATTGGAAATGCATGATGTCCACCCTGGAAGTTCTGGTTTTCAAGGTCCAGTGGCTTTGAGAAGTGAACACGATCATTAGTCGACGCATTGAAGCGGATTTTCTTTGCATTGTAGTTCTATTTTTCTTTTCTTTTTCAAGATGGCGTAGCTTCTGGGAAGTATTCATCATATGAGGCTGTCAGGATGATATGATGCCTGTTTCTTTCTTCTTTTATTATACCCTGCCTACCTTATGTTAACTAGTCGACCATATTCATGTATTCATTCTCTTTTTGTTCTTAGCACAAACTCTGGAAAAGTCGGTAACTTATGGTATATCCACCGAAATGCGGGCGTTGAATGGTCATTGAGTGGGAAGACGAGCCTTGGCTCTCTGGTGTGCATCTGAGACTTATTTAGACCTCACAGTCAGTCAGTACAAGTCACTAGATTCGCTTTTCCTACATAACGTTATTGCTATAAATGGAGTGATTTACAGAACTTAATATAAATGACAGAATAGGGGATGTATGGAATTTGCCTCTCGAACGGTAACTCTGAATCGCATACCGAGAGTACACTAATAAAAGACTCCCCCAGAATGCACGTGGAAATAATAAGCAAGGATAACCGTAGTGGGGCGGAGTCCGAGTTGATGGCGATAAGACAACCGCCCCTGCCGATAAGAAAAATTTCAAAATTTAGTAGTGCGCCGAACCTATGAAAGTCGCTTTGTTCTACCTAACATCGTAAGCAGCGCTTTTTCTACGCTCGCTATTTTTTCCCTCAAGGGTCTCGTTGGTTTTTGTTGTTCTTTTTTCTTATCCCTGCTGTCCTCTGTTGGAGCAGTTAATACTTAACGAGGCCCATTAATCGCATATATCCATTTGTTTGCTTATACAAAGAAACCGATATACGATGCCTCACCCCGTTACGCCGCCGTCGCAGGAACCGACGATGGTATCCAATGAGGCCCCGCCCCCGCCATCTCAAGAAACCATCAACGACCTCCTCAACACAATCTTTACTGCAAAGACTTCAGCCGCTTCGATCGATGCCTGCTATGGCCTCTGCGAGATTATCCTCTCTTCCGTTGGCGTTGCCGGCTTGAATGAGTACGGCATCATCGCCGAGATCAAGAAGGCTGCTGCTGATAAGAAGTCGGGTCTTCGTCGCGAGTCCAGCCAGAACCTTCTCGGTGCTGTTTTTGAGCGCTTCCTCCCTCGACAGCCTGTCAGCGAGGTTGTTCTACTTCTTCAAGATGGAGGTCTCGTTGGCTGCGCTCTTGATGCTCTCGCCGATAAGGGAGCTGTCGTTCGCGAGGCTGCCCAATATGGCCTCGATGCCGCCTTTGGCATCCTGAGCCCTGAGGCTCTCGTCACTGGTCTCCTTCCTGCTCTTACCGAGTACCTCTCCAGGAAGACCGGAAAGTGGCAGGGAACCGTTGGCGCCTACAAGCTGCTGCAGAAGATGGCCGATAAGGCTCAAATTTCTATTGGAGGCACCAAGGAGGAGGCCCTCGAGAAGGATCTTCTCCGCGAGGCTATGGGTGCTAAGCTCGCTGGCTTGATTCCCATCGTCGAGAATGGTATGCATGACTTGAAGTCCGAGGTCGAGAAGCAGGCCGTCCATACCATGAACTCTCTCACTACCCTTCTCTCCAACGACGACGTTGCTCCTCGTATCCCTCTTCTTGTCGATACTATGCAGTACCCTTCATCTCAGACTCTCCAGAAGGCTATCCACGCTCTGTCTCAGACTACCTTCGTCGCCATCGTCACCTCACCTGTCCTGGCCCTTCTGACTCCTTTCCTCGAGCGATCTCTTAACAACCCTACCACCGCCCAGGAGGTTCTCCGACAGACTGTTGTTATTGTAGAAAACTTGACCAAGCTGGTTCACGACCCTATCGAGGCCAGAACTTTCTTGCCCAAGCTGATCCCCGGTGTCAAGAGCGTTTGCGACCGAGCCTCGCTTCCCGAGGTTCGTGAGATCGCTGAGCGCGCACTCGCTACTATGGAGAAGGCTATGGGCGACGATAAGGATGTTGTCGCTCGTACCTCTGGAGAAGATGTTGCCAAGATTCTCGATGAGCAGATCAAGGCCAACGGCGGTCTTACTGGTAGCCTGGACCTCTGGAAGCAGGCTCGACCCTATATTTCCGACATGGTTGCCATCGATGTCAACTACCGATTCGTTGACCGCATCTCTGGAAGAATTGCCCCTTACATCAAAGGTTTCGTCAAGGATGCCGAGGCCTCTCAAAAGATTTCCGATACTATTCAGCAGCACTATGTTGAGGAGGACCAGCGCAGGTATGGCATCCCTGAGAAGGAGGATGATGGCGAGGTTGAGATTGTCAATGCCGACTTCTCTCTTGCCTATGGTGGTATGCTTCTCTTGTCGCACACCAACCTGCGCCTCCTCAAGGGTCACCGATATGGTCTCTGCGGTCGCAACGGTGCCGGAAAGTCGACCCTCATGCGAAGCATTGCTAACGGCAAGCTCGAGGGTTTCCCTCCTCAGGATGTTCTCCGTACCTGCTATGTCGAGCACAACCAGGGTGAAGATGCTGACATCAGCATTCTTGAGTTCGTTGCCAAGGATCCTGAGATTGCTACGCAAGGTCGCGAGCGCATTTCCGAGGTTCTGGCTGAGTTCGGTTTCACTGCCGGACCTGAGGGTCGCCAGGCGGAGAGAGTTGGTTCCCTTTCTGGTGGTTGGAAGATGAAGCTGGCTCTGGCCCGAGCTATGCTCCAGCGTGCCGACGTTCTCCTCCTGGACGAACCTACTAACCATCTCGATGTTGCCAACATTGCATGGCTCGAGAACTACCTCAAGTCTCATCCCGATATCACCAGTCTGATTGTTTCTCACGACTCCGGATTCTTGGACAATGTCACCACTGACATCTACCACTACGAGCCTAACAAGAAGCTGGCTTGCTACAAGGGTAACCTGGCTGCTTTCGTCAAGATCCGCCCCGAGGCTAAGAGCTACTACACTCTCTCCGCCTCTACCGTCCAATTCAAGTTCCCCCCTCCTGGTATCTTGACTGGTGTCAAGTCTCAGACTCGTGCTATCATCCGCATGTCCAATGTCTCATACGCTTACCCTGGTGCGTCAAAGCCTTCACTCCAGGATGTCTCTTGTCAATTGAGTCTGTCTTCTCGTGTTGCTATTATTGGCCCCAACGGTGCTGGCAAGTCGACTCTTATCAAGCTCCTTACTGGCGAGACTATTCCTACCACCGGAAAGGTTGAGAAGCACCCTAACCTCCGTATTGGTTACATCAAGCAGCACGCTCTGGAGCACGTTGAGATGCACTTGGAGAAGACTCCTAACCAGTACCTTCAGTGGCGTTACCAGCATGGTGACGACCGAGAGGTTCATATGAAGCAGACCCGTGTTCTGTCAGATGCCGATCGGGCTCAGATGGACAAGTGGGTTGATCTGAAGGATGGAAAGTCTCCTCGCCAGGTTGAGTCTCTGGTTGGTCGTCAGAAGTACAAGAAGACCTTCCAATACGAAGTGTAAGTTCCCTTCATCATTTCATGACAAGGCGCAATACTAATTCCTAATAGTAAGTGGCGTGGTCTCCTGCCTAAGCACAACACCATGATCTCTCGTGAGACTCTTACTGAGCTTGGCTTCGACAAGCTCGTCCAGGAATTCGACGATCACGAGGCTTCCCGAGAGGGTCTCGGTTACCGTGAGCTCCAGCCCAAGGTTATCTCCAAGCACTTCGAGGATCTTGGACTCGACCCCGAGATCGCCAACCACAACGAGATTGGCTCTCTTTCCGGTGGCCAGAAGGTCAAGGTCGTCATTGCTGGAGCCATGTGGAACAACCCCCATCTTCTTGTGCTTGACGAACCTACCAACTTCTTGGATCGTGACTCCCTTGGTGGTCTTGCCGTGGCTATTCGCGACTTCAAGGGTGGTGTTATCCTGATTTCTCACAACGAAGAGTTCGTCGGCGCCCTTTGCTCTGAGCAATGGCACGTCCGCGACGGCCGTGTTGCCCTCCGAGGAAACGCTGCTGTCAGTCTCGATCGCTTTGAGGACAGCCGTCCCAGCAGCGGCGTCAACAGCACTGCCGCCAGCTCTGTTGTCAGCAGCGCTGTCAACAGTGGTATTGAGGACAACTCAGATATGAAGTTCAAGGCCAAGAAGAAGAAGAAGATGACCAAGAAGGAGCTCAAGGAGCGTGACGTCCGACGCCGTCTTCGTCATATCGAATGGCTTAACAGCCCCAAGGGTACTCCTCACCCTCCCGACACTGACGATGAGGATAACTAGAAAAGTTCATTGATTTATTTGATCTTCTGTGCGCGTTTTTGTTTTGAGAATATGCAGATATGAACAAGTTTTCATGTTGTGCGGCTCCTGGGTTGTTTGCTAGAAGAGAATGATGGCATCACCCAGCATATATGCATGATGCAGTATCACGCTATGAAGAACGAATGATACTTACTTAGATAGACTTGAATGGATGGTATAGAGGCGTTGGGTTGGGATAGACGGCTTTGAATCACATCAAACTTTCTACATACTATGTTTCCCTCTTGTGATGCTGCTATTTTTCTAACTTCTGACTTTGCTCTCTTATCTCTAGGCAGAAGTACCATACCACGGGGAGTAATATAGCTAAATGCAAAGGAGGGGAACATATTGATGGATGCAATTGACGAGAATGACGATGCAAAGGATTTCACTCTAAAATGGACTTTGCTAGATGCAAATTTATATGACTATTATATGTACTGGCAGGTTCTTAAAACCAAGCCATAAAAACGAATGTTACTGGGTATGATCCTTCTATACTCCGTTGACTTGAGGTCTGATGTGAAGACAGCACAAATGAAAGAAAAGAATAGACATGCTTTTGGGAGGCACATGAACCAGAACTACCACGAAAAGGTCATTAGGGCAGGATTTAGTGCCAAGGGCAATAGGAAATGACTTCCAGCGACGGTAGCCATGGGCAGAATCGCAACAAAGTCATTGATGCGCCAATCATGAGGAATGAAGTCAGCGGTAGCCATGATTATGAGGCCGACGATGACCAGTAGAGATAATGTCATAGAGACACGGAACTAGTGCAATATATTAGTATGTGTCAGAGCATTGATGTTGATGAAGAAAACATACCTTCTTCAAGACCTTGGGCACCTCAATGAAGAAGTTAGAGAACTCGGCCTCCTTGGACGTGGAACCCCAGCTCATGTCAATCTCAAACATGTGTGCCAATAGAGCCTGGCTCACATGAAGGGAAAGGCCCCCAAGGAAAACAGCCAGCATAAGAGTCCACTTAAAATTCTCGTAAATAGCATAACCCAGAGTTCGCTCACCAGAACGATATCGCATGATAGCAAGTGCAACGTTACCGAGCCCGTTGAAGACAAGGATGATAGAGAACCACACCTGCCATGAGTCAAGGTAGTACTTGTCAAGATATCCATTGAACCACCCCATCAGGAAATAGTTGGCGGTGGTCATGATCCAGGCAGCTCCAATAGCATAGTAAGTACCAATGTAAGAAATGACAGTGATCTTGGAAGTAAAACGAATGTTGGAAAAGCAGAAGCGGCGGAAGAGGGGTGTGAAAGGACCGCGCCATAACCATGTCCGAATAGGGTTGAAGAGCAATTCGTTACAGCCAAAAGCGTACTTTTCCCATCGAGCAAGTTCGTCATACACGGTCAGAGATACACCCTCCTTGAAGCCATCACCAGCCCAGGCAGCAAGACGAATGATATAGCCATTACACTGAAGACGAAGAGACATGTCGAAATCCTCAGAGACATGACTTTCAGACCAGAACTTGTCATAACCATCCTCATCTTGATAAGCAACTTGTTGGATGGCAGACCAGCGGAGGATGGCGTTATGACCGACAAAGGGAGCAACGTCGCCATTGGAGACAGTGAAACGAATGGCAGAGTATATGAGATCGGTAAAGAAGGTGATACCGTTTTCAAAATAGGTGTGAACGACTTGCATAACACCAGAGGAGAACTGCATGATACCGACATCAGGAGATTGCTCCATCTCAGAAACAGAGTCAAGGAGACAATCAGTAGGTACACGAGTATCAGAGTCGATGAGGAGGATGTAGTCGCCAACGCGGATGTTTCCATCAGCCCACGCGCGGCCATTCTCCTCGAGGACGTCCTTGAGAGCCTGCTCGTAAGCAAGGGCTTCATCAGATTGACTCCAATAAGCAGGGCGCTTGGTGAGCTGTAAGCGCTCTTCAACCTTGCAAGATATCATGAGGCCAAAGTTCATGTTTGAAGCCTTCTTGAACTTGCCCTTTCGAATAAAACCATCCTCGCCGTGTTTGGGGCGCGCAACCCAGCCAATGCTGTTATCGGCATAAAAGTCAATACGGGCATCACGCTCCTCTTCGCTAATAAGCTGAAGGCCATCATCGTTGATAAACATATTGGCAGAACCACCCTGGAGTTCATAGGTCGACATGGCTTGCTTGATGGACTTGACGGTAGGGAGAATGACGGCATTCAGACCCTCCTTGTAAACAGGACACTGAATGGTGATGTGAGGCAGAGTGGCTCCCTGTAGTCTTCGGGGTGGGCGTGCTGAATAGAACTTGGAGTTGATGGTCAGTTGGCGAATTGGTCCAAAGATTTGTGCCAAACAACCAATAATGACCTGGGCAAAGAAGAGAGAGAAGAAGATCTGGATTGGGAAGAGAGCAACGAGACCAAGCCGCTTGTAATCACCATCAATGGTTATCTCCATAGCCAGCTGTCTCCAAGCGGCACCAAGGGAGGCCATGACAAGGAGGAGTGTAAGGGATACAAGGACAGCATTCTGAAGGTGAACTGGTCGAGCCTCAGGCTTAATCTCACCACTCTCCTCATCAATCTCGTACTCCGCCGCAATAGTCGAATCTCTCTCGTCTTCATCTACTGCTTGGCCCGAGTTCCATACCAGCTCCATAAGCTCAGATTCAATGATCTTGGCGCGCGCCATCAAATTCAGGGCATCGTCATCCCAGACAATCAGAAGGCCATCTGAAGCAATGAAAGCTGCGAATTGATGCTTACGAGCACGGGGGAGATCATTTACCGTGGGCAAAATCTGTACACGAAGGCCGTTCATCAGTGGAACATCCACTGCATCAGGAGACCATTGTAGGAAGGTCTTGATGACACGAGAGTTGACTGTCATCGCACACTATAGATACATCAGTAAGCATCCTTGCCATGGGACACAAAATTATACACACCTGGACATTGAGAGCTGTGCAGGCAATCGCAAATGGAGATTGTCCCAATTGAGGCGGGCAAGCCATATACTGGCCCCGAGACTTGCGAAGAAGAACGCCCTCAATCTCACCACAGCCATCTCCAACCCAGAGTTGAGAGCATTGCTGCTGGTACAGATAGTTGACCATAACCTCATGCTTGATGTCATCAAGAAGATTGCTGTTGCCTGACTTCGATGAGGGTGCAATTGAAGGGGGGCCTGCGGTGAACTTGGGCCTAGCTGCTGAATGTAGCTCTACTATAGTAGTAGAAGGAATCTTCTCTTCAATGATTGGAGTATGAAGTGAGATTGATGGTCGGTGGCTAGGCCTCCTAGGAGGAGGTCCTATTGGTGTCTGAGGCGGGATATCTGCCTTGAAGTAACTGCCGATACCCATCTTGACAGTGATTGCTGATGACTTGGCAAGGTCGAGAACAAGGTGTTGGAAGACTGCGCGTCTTGGGACAAAGCCCACTGTGGGAAACGCAAAAACCTAAGAAGTCGTATTTATGAAGAACAAGGCGTTTTCTTGCTGAATATTTTTGGAGATCTGTGTAGAAGTAACCCAGCGTATATGAATTTTGTTGGAAAGACTGCCAGGTCTCAAAGACTCGTAACCGTGAATATCTTATCAAAAGAAAGACAAGGTGAAGGAGTGACAGGACGTTGCACCTAGTGAGCGAATGAAAGAAAGAAAGAAAGAAAGAATGAACGAAAGAATGAACGAAAGAATGAGGGAGTGAAGGATTGTGGTGAGTGAAGGTCCAAGATGAGAGGATCAAAGCTCACGAAGTGCAACTACCGATTCAATTAAACAAAACTGTTTTGAGTTCAGCGTTTGAATTTCTGCGTCACACTCAGCAAAGGAATTGGGGACAAGCATATTAAAGTTTTCTTCTCTTGCCCGGAGGAAGAACCAGTATGCGGTGACCACGCCACTGCGGCTAGATAGCAAGACAATGAGGTCGGGCATGGCGACGGAAGCTGTACGAAGCGGATCATGGACATCCACTTAGATGCCCATTACTAGACCCTAACCAAGCCTTAAGACCAACGTCGAGCCGGGCAGCCCTAGGTCTAGACTGCATAGCGTGTGGGAAGCAGAGGGGTGACGATTGTGTTAGAGCTATAAAGTGTGACTAGAGGTTTTCCAGAATGTTGGTCTTGGTGTAGGCGTGTCTCAGACAAGTCGACCAGGGTCCAGCGCATGGCACAAGAGGTTGTCCCGGGTGGCTGGAAACGAGACAGGTCCATGTGGGCACAAAGCTTGTCTTTAGCAGTTTGTAGCTCTGAAACCCAACCAATGCCTCTTTCAGCTCGCGAATGCCAAGCTTGAATCGAGAGCCAAGCCTGTTGTTCAGGACCCTCCAACAAGAGTATCAACAGAGACCCATCTCAGGAAGTCAGGACATAAGAATGCGGCAAGGACTGCCTTCTCTGGACTGTTCGGCTTGGACCTAGATATAGGACTGTAAGTGGCGCTTGATTGTGTAAACCGGTTGAAGCGGAAGAGCCGGGACCTGTAAACAAGATGTAAACCAGCGGCGGAGTGACTAGAACATGAAATTGTGGATGAACTATTCCATATCAATCTATCGGTTTTGTTACAGAAGGGACTCTTTGAGACTTGCCGCTGAATATTCTATATCGTGACTATTTCTTGCTTCCCAATATCATGAGTTTGTTGCTGGTGTCGGTGTCGAGGTTGAGTTCAGTCACGTTCAGCTGAGGTGGGATTGCGGATAAAGTATGTTCTGTATTAGGCCTAGAGGGATCTCAGATCCCAACCAATAAGATACCCGTATTTCTCGATTGATACGCGAATTGGGCAAGCGGGATAGATCTGCCCCTCCCCTAGTTTCACTGTGACAGCTTCAGTGGCGTGGTGTGGCTTGCTTGTGAGCTCCGGGAAAGGGAAGGCGGCTTCAACGATCCATTGTTAGCAAATGCAGTCTGACGTAGAGGTAGGAACAGACGAGCCTGTACCTGCATGTGAGTAACTTGATGCAGGAACAGAAATCTTGACTGAATATTGCTTCATTTAATTTCTCAACTTGGCACAACGAGGTATCTTGGCTTGAGCAACAGCTTCTTTCCACACCGCAAAAGCAATATACCTTGATGACATTCAGAACAACCCTCCATTATTAATCGGGGTCGGGAGTTACGCTTAGTCCGTACCGCCCACATTTATTGTCACCAGACATTCCTTCCCAGAACCAAACCGGTCGACTCAAAGCTTACTATTATCTGTGGCTTTAATGGCTGCAAACTTCGCGCTGTCCCGAGAATAATGCATGGCATAAGGAATGTATCGGATGTCCCTGTCGAGCTGTGAATCGAAGTCTTGGTCAGAGTGCCTGTACTGCCAACCTGAAGCGGCTTCTCGCTCATCAACAGATAGGCAGCCCAGATGGCCCAGACCATCACAGCATCCTATCGATCGAGATTTTACTTATCAAGGATATCATTACCGCCCATGGCGGAAAGATGGTTGGCAGATGTGTCAGTTTGCCAAGATCACCCTGCTCCGCAGGTTCTCGCTCAAGAGCTTCTATCTGCTTCTCCATCTTCAGTCCCGTTTGTTGCTTGAGTACTGATGTGTTTCGACAAGCATTCGGCACACCCAAGCTCGCATATCACACCCCCGAATTTCAATGATTTGGGCTTTAACATGTTTTATGCATTTGTCGATCATATCTCGACCATCATTAGACCTGAAGCATTGAGCCTTCAGATCCAAATCTGGTTCCCATCAAGTTGGGTAACGAAAGTTCAAGCTCAAACAGAAAACACAGACACGTGCCATTCGAAGGTAGCAGAAACAGCGACATGGATCATATAATGGACATATTCCGTCCTCTCTGCACGAAGAGTGGAATGACTATCTGACCCAGTATCAAGGCTCTTCCGCTGTGGGCTCTTTCTCGATTCCACGTCTTAGCTTGACCCAGTCACAAGACTCTGAATACTACATGATTCAACATTGGCCCAGCTTCGCGGAAACTAAAAGTTCGTTGTCGGTTCTATAACAATATCTCATCAACCACACACCCTTATTCCCATCTTGAGATAAGCGAGTTGCCTCTGCACCGATGGACGTCGAACCTTGACGCAGGCCGAATTGAATAGCAGAGCTATTTACCTTTGTTGTACCTGAAACTATCTTTATTTGATCAAATAGTCCCAGTTGTTTAATCCTGCTTCCATTCTTGCAGCCCTCATAGTGCAGATCTTCCCTTTGTACCTTGAGCTAATACTGGTTGTAAGCGCACTGCAACGTTCGCTTGGTCCGGACCTGGCTTAGTTTCCATATTGAAGCCAAACTTCTCTCTAACTCTCATCATAAAGCCTCAATCTTTTCGACGTTACTGTACTAGCTTGCTTTATTCACTGGTGGGCTTAGCGGAACTCTACACTTCCCCGAAATTCGGCGCCTCCGCGCTCCATATGTTTAGTAGAGTCTCATTCTGCAAACCCGGGGCAAGCATTGCCAACACTTCATTACAAATACTCAAGACTCATACAGACTTGGCACGGGATGCCTTCGTGCACTGTTAGACCAACAGCTAAAACTCGGGGAACCCTTTGCTAAGGCAAGATCTTCCATGGTATATGACTGTCTAATATGCTCCGGTGCAGAACGCAGCCGGGAGGACAGAGCTCAGTGGCTCTTAGCCTACGAGCCGAAGAAGCAGTGTTGAAGTCACGACCAGTCTTTTGTGGCCACAAACTTGTCTCTATCAAAGTCTGATCGTATTGCAACACCTATTGAATTCTTGGATGCTATTCTCCTCAGTCATGCTTGAGTCATGGTTGCGAAGAAACAGAACATCATGATTTAGATTAGTAACTAACCTAAAGATGGGCAGCTCAAGAGAACATCTCAGCAGCATTTGTAGCTCGTGATTCATTAACAAGCTACTTGTATGACAAGTTCGACCCGTATAGCTCTAATAGCTTCCTATTTAGTCATAGGTATAATGGGTACGAACTGTCTTATATGACAGCTTGAGGATCTGATCTCTGAAGTTTGACAAAAAGCGTTCTGTCACTATTTGCCTGTTGAATAAATTTCTATTACATAAAAAACCTCCAAGTCTAAAGGTTTGTACAGGAAAACAGACCTCAACATTTAAATCTTCAATCTAGATCTGTCTCATCAATAAAGTTCTCCCGAGTATCACTACTCATTACTTTACACTCATTTTCATAGGTCCTCGTTGCCATTGCACTGTTGCATCATGAGTACTCTGCTTACTTCAAGCTGTGGTTGTTTCCAAGTTGGATACCACTGCTCCCTGGCATCCCAAAAGTCCTTTTTGGCGGTTGGAGAGGCATCGTACCAGGGCTTATCCGACTTTCCGTCCTCGAACCAGCCATTTGTGCCGCCAACAGCGACATTGAGGATGAGGTAAAACTCCTGATCGAATGGTGCGTTCACATTTGGTGAAACAGTCCATGGATTAATGAGTCGAGTACCATTTTGGTCCACATCGGGAAACCCTCCTCGTTTATACATGGGCTTCTTGAAGTTGGTGTATGTGACTTGTAGGAGGCGAGTATTAACATAAGTGAAGAGGTACTTTTCAGACCACTCCAAACCGAACATGTTGAAGCCAGCGCTATAGGTGGTGTGAAGGGCTTTTCGCTTGTTGTTGGTCTTCCACCAACCGTCGTTGGCGGAGTTGGGACCCCAGTGTAGCGCCGAGGAAACAATGTCGTTTCCGCCCTGTTTATACGTCCAATTATTTCCACGCGACTCAATGATGTCAATCTCACCGGATCTTGGCCAGGCACCATAGACACTCTGTCTTGGAAGCATCCAGATAGCGGGCCAGAGCCAGTCACCTTCAGGGAGCTTGGCGGTGACCTCAATACGGCCATACCTAATGTTGGCACCCTTCTTGGTGTTGATGCGACCGGATCGAGCCGGGGGGACCACACTGTTGTTTCCAGCAGTCAAGTTGGTGGCAGCAACACAGTTTGACCAGACTTTAGAGGTGCAAGTGCCAGTCTTGAGAAGATTCATGACATTGTTCTTCTGCATCAGCTCGGGATCTTGCAAAGTCGCCTTGATGATGAGTTTGCCATCTTCGACATAGACATTCTCGTCTGTGTTTGTTGTTTGCTCGAATTGGCCATTTCTGTGAGAGTTAGCCGTCTAAGCGGAGAAGAGATATTGTTGATGAACATACCCATAACCGCCAACTTCGACTTCCTTGGTCCAAATGTTTGGATTCAGTCCTTGACTGAAATCCTCGTCCATGACAAGGCAATACTTGTTCTTGACCACACTTCGAATGCCATCCCAGACAAGAAAGCCAGAGCCCACGAGACCGAGGAAGGTTGCAAGAATGGGAAGGATTGTCACCCATTTTTCTTTGGGGTTAGTCTTTTCCAGCCACGGTTTCTCAACCTCGCCCGGTTTCACT
Source organism: Fusarium algeriense (assembly GCA_002982035.1). NCBI lineage: Eukaryota > Fungi > Ascomycota > Sordariomycetes > Hypocreales > Nectriaceae > Fusarium > Fusarium algeriense. The sequence goes on from PVPY01000038.1 coordinate 33,738, forward strand.
CTTCTAGAGTGAAAGTATCGGTTTCGCTCGTCGACATGAGTCCCTGAACCAGATGTAGATTCAGACTCTGACGCAGGGCTCGAGTATTCCGGGATACTGAACATGCCTCCGTGACCACCTGAGCCTGAGCCTCGTCCAGGGTCGATGCTGTGACGGTATCCTGTTGAGGTTGCCTCATGAGGGCCACTGGCGTCAAAAGACCTTCGTGACATATCAGCCGGGTCGGGGCCGTCGTGCCCGCCATAACCACTTTTTCGATGTAGGTTATTCATTTCGAACAAGCAGGTAAAAAACGAGATTCAAGAGAATGAAACTGAAGAGGCTGGATTTGTTTAGAAGGGAGAGTCTTGAGATAAGATTCAACACCACAGTGACATTCATGATCCATGGCGAGTTGGGCTAGTCAGGAACCAATATAAAGTCAGGAATGAATAGCTAGTCAAGGAGAAAGCCAACTTCGGATGTTTCTCTCCTTCAGAAATCGCATAATGGGATCAGGTATCGAAATCATTGGCCAGAGGAAACATCTGGCGGATGATAGAGAATTGTGGCACTGAGAAGAGGAAAAGCTAAGCCAAATCAAGCTGAACATGGTGAAGCCATCACTGGATGGAGATGATCGAGAACGAGGCTGATCCGCGATTGCTCGGCAAGACAAAGATGAGTTGCTAAGAGCGGGATGAGATGGATTGTAAGTAGGTCGGATTAGGTATAGAGACAGTGCACGAAAGTACCCGCACTGTCCGATTCGTTCATGTTTAATACTGCGTCATATCTCGCTAGCACTGTACGCCAACTTACCTATATTAGCTCCGCTGACTATGGTCACTGCATTCCATCCTCTTCACCATCATACATCGTTCTTAGCATGCTCATCGCCATCTTGAGCCTTCTCTCGCAACCGTCAATGACAAACTTTCTAGGCCAAATTTTGAGTGCACACTATTTCTATGGCTGGAACAATAGAACTTTCTTTGAGTTTTAGATCCCGCCCTTTGCAGGAACCGAAACTGACCTGGCGAGATTCCGCTACTTTCATTGTTTAAACACATCGCCAGTTCCCTTGGCCATCGGGGAATCTTCGTCCTTCACGGTCACCTTCCGGTCCATCCGAAGGTTTCTAAGATCTATCAATATTACTTTATAGTACCCTTGCTTCATCCGCCTCTCCCGATTTCCCGTTCAATCCGGCGTTATAGCTTTAGCGAGGGAAGAACGACAACAAGTGACTCGTGAGAACAAACTTGCCATGGCTGAGACACAATCCACGCCCCTCCCGCTTATACAAGCTATCAACTTTATTTCCACTTACAACATTGCATGGAGATCAGGAACTGTCGTCTAATTCAACGCCCATTGCAACTTCGAACCCCCCCTCCCACTTACACGCCCAGGAACTTGGCAGACTTGAGGTCCACGGTCATCTGGCTATTCAGCAAACGTCTCCTAGTTCACTACACCCATGGTCAGACTTGCTCAGTTCTAGGGGCACAAACTCCACGGTTCGATGCAGACTCTATCAATAGTGACCCTGAAAAGGTATATCATACAGCAGCTGTGTCCTCTTCGTTCTAATCGTGGAGAAAATGGATAGCTGAAACACAGATGGCAATGATATGATGGTTTTCCGCCTGTCAATTTCTTTGGCTTTTCCAACAGACTACGAGTAGTATCCGTACCGCACGCTCGGAAACGACAGCTCTACCAAACATTAACGCCACAAGTGCCGTTAGGGGTGTTCCGGATCGAGCTGGAGACGGAAACTGATAATCAATTCGCCCTCGGTTGAGCACCACGGGTTACGACACTGTCCCAGAGACAACGCAGCTGAAGTAGATGGCTTCCTCAGATGCTATTAGTGGACATTGAACATGTCGGGACCAACGTTTTCATAGTCCAGATTCAAGCCAGCTGAACAGGAGCTGAGGATGCCAAGACACACAGGACCAAGGTTGGGTGCTTTCTTGTATGGCTATATTACGGCTTATCTCGCCTCTAGCGATACAACTTTTGGTTGCAAGTGGTTCGTGCTACCTCCTAAAGTATTACGAGGTTTTATGACAAGCCTCATGAGACTTGCATACCGTCACCAATGTCAAGAGAGCCCCGGAATAAAACGGTAATCCAGCAGTACCAAGGCGCACTGGTTTTGGTGGCTACAAACCTGGGGTGAGCGATTAGAAGGTACTCATCTTTTTAACAAACAGAGTGTCTCGGCCCCAGGAGAGGATCTCAGAACATCTTCCATAACTATACTTTGTTTGATATATCCCAATCCGGAGATCTGGGACACTAACAAACATCCTTGTAATGCAGGGTTCTTAGCAGGGTCCAGGGGTCAGATTTCGGCATGCCCGCCGATCTGACAGATGCTCTAACACCTCCAACAAATACCGTCCCGCATACTCCTCCATGACCCTAGATGCTAGGCGATATTTTTGGGTTCACTCGTGAGGCGCTGGACTTCTGGGAATTCTCTTGGTGAGACTACTAGTAGCGTCTCTCACCATGCGCGTCACCCGGCTCTAATTAGTATCCAAATTCGTCAGACTGGCGGGATATCCGTACAAGTTGTGAGGCTCGCCTCTTAGACAGCCCTTATTAAGCCCTGTTGCATGACCGTTTTTTTTTTTCTCGATCCTTGGTTTCTACATCTCTTCTATCGTTCCCCGAATGGATTTCTCTCCTTCACCGTGTTGACCACGCTCCCTCCTGCATCTTTCACTCATTTGTCTGAAACATATTCACTGAATTCTTCTTGGTCTTCTTGACTTCTGCACCAGAGTGTACAATACTACCTTACCAAGTCGCCTACTCTGCTGCAGTAGTAGATCGAATAGTCTACAGTCTCCTTTCCTTTCTTTCAAGTTAAATCTACTTGACTTTCATAACATTCTTTTTTTTTTCCCAAGAAATAATCACACAATGCTCTTGTCACGAGTATTTGCTGGTCTCGCCAGTCTAGTATCATTGGCAGCAGCAGACGATACTAGTGAGGCTCTGCCCATGGACCTAGGCAGTGTGTTGTCGAGGCACCCCAAGCTTTCGACATATTACAAATTAATCCAGGTATGATAGATGTTTTTGTGAGTTAACGAGTATTATCGCTGACTTGTCAGAAATTCCCCGATGTCCTGTTGCAACTGCCCAGCTATGAGGGTGTCACGGTAAGTTGCATCCCGTTTTCCATATCTCAGGTAAATAATTATATCTGACACTTTTCAGATTGTTGCTCCTTCGAACGATGCCTTCAACCAGATCCCCTATTCACCTCTCTCTAATATTTGGGACCCGAACGATGCTAAGGTCACTGTTCCGCTTCTGCAGTACCACATCTTGCAGGGTACCATAAGCACAATGAAATTAAAGGAGGGACCTGCATATGTCAGGCCTACACTTCTTCTCAATCCCAAGTGGAGTAATGTCACTGCTGGTCAGAACATCCTCATCAACAAGCAACCTGACGATGTCATCTTCAGCACCCGGTTGGGCAATCGGGCTACAGTCATCAACTACGATATTAAGTTCCAAGGCGGTCTCATTCAGATTGTGGACAGTCTGCTGATTCCGCCTTCTGGTATTCGTCAAGTCCTGATGGCAAGCAAGGTAGACTCGTTCCTTGGTGGCCTCTTCAGAGCTGGTCTCATGCCTGATCTTGCTGGCCGCCAGGACATCACTGTCTTTGCCCCAAGAGATCAAGCTATGGAGATGGTTGGCAGTGCACTCAGCGGCATGTCGACCAAGGAGCTGGCGAGTGTCATGGGCTACCACATTGTACCTGGAAAGGTTCTGGTCTCGACCGGCCTTGACAATGCCACCTCTCTTACCACATTGAATGGCGGAGAGGTCCACGTCCGTCAAATTGGCAACGAGAAGTTTGTCAACTCTGCCAAGATTATCACAACTGACCTTCTCATTTCTAATGGCATCCTCCACATTATCTCTAATGTCAATAACCCGAAAAAGGCGGATGCTGCTCCTAATCCCAGTCTCTGGCTCCAAAATCCCGTATTCAAGTCAGCTGGTGTTGACGATGTTTTTGACTCTGATATCCCGTGTACCGCGAGTTGTCCAGTGACAAATACACCAACGCCTACACCAGCCGACGAAGCTGAAAACAATGCTGCGGTGACGCCATGGTTCCCGACAAGGTCTAGCAGGGGAGTGGCCGCTCCCCGGGCTACGGCACATGCTGCTTGCGCTGCACTAGGTATTATGGGCATAGGTGCGGGAATGGCGCTTTTGTAAAGAGATGTTGTTCTTCTGGTCTCTTTGTCTTGTGTTTCTTGAGCTTCGGTGTTTGGGCCCAGTTGTAGTAGTTTAGATTTCTGTCTCTCAATCAATACCCCGACGGTCGTTAGCGGAAGCAAGTATGCTGACTTTGCCCATCGTCTCCTTCGAGGTTCCACAGACCTTGCTTTTAGTCAAGCAGTGTTTGACCAACTTGGATCGAATTTCTTGGCGAAACAGGCATGGCAGTCGTCGTCCGGACTTCTCAGTAACTCCGTGTTAGTCAACTCTCCCGAGGATATGTACTATTAGTATTAACCCGGATGAGGCTTTAACCAGAACGGATATCATTACCCTCTAGGCGTGTAAAGTGATTGGTGAAGTTTTTTTAGTCTGATGTAGATGCCCAGAGAGATCTAGATCCGTTCAGGTCCGATGTTACTATATCGTAATTATTACCACAATTGCCACGAAGGTAATCCTTGCCATCAAGTGGTAGTTAAATGGCAACACAACTTTCCCTATTAAGTATAAAAACTACAAGTTCTTGGTTCATGAAACAGCTATTTGTCATAGCGCACGGAAGATGCCGCTGAAAGGTCCAGGGTAAGCGTCTCAAGCCCTGGCAAAGGCAACCCGGAGAGATTTATTCATCTGGTTCGTGGGGTAGAAAGGAAAAGTCAGTCTCGGCTGGCAACCTTATTAGGTAAAGTCTGAGAATCTGTACTAAGGGAAATAGAACGGGCAGTGCGTTTGATTGACAAGGTTATCGTATCTTTTATGTGTGGATCCTCAAGACTGAGCTGAGCTAGCACAGGTGTAAGTATCCCAAGTCTTAATTGTATCATGATATGACTGAGGCAAAGCAAGGTAAGGTAGCTTGGCCTCGCGACTGATTCATTTAATTATCCCGGAGATACAATAAATAGAAAATTTGTAGATCGGGAAAAAAGAAAAAAACAGGCTCTTACTGAGTGAATATTTCGTAACCAGTATCCATTCCTTGGCAACTGAGCCGTGGGTTATCACAAACAAACCCACAGTTACAAGAGACAATCCCAAGATACTCCGAATACAGACAACAGGCCAAAATCAAGTCGGGATGAATAAACGGGATAGACCCGCTATAGGTCTGGTTTCGTAATATGCCGTCCTGCGACTCGTTGACTACTTACCTACCTGGCCTTACTTAGTCAATAAGCTTAGTTCGGCGAAGGTTGAAACAACTTCAACCAAAGAGAAGAAGGAGGTGGAAAGGAACATGAATCAGTATCGTTGCCCACTATGAATGAATATGGATCAGACGCAGTATGCGTCACCCCCCACCTCGGAACAGATCAGAACTCCATCACAATCAGGACTATTCGATCACTCACTCACCCGTTCAGTCATAATCGTCCTACGAAAGAGGCCTCAAAAGACCATGGACAGAATGGCAGCACACACTCTCGGTTCTGTCTCGCTCATGCGCCAAGCCGCATCATCTGCCAGATTCTTCCGCCCGTTATGATATCCCCTACAAACCAACATCCCAGGAGGCTATCCGTATCACTTCTGACAGAGTCTTTCAGAGTATCCATGCGCTATACCGTACGTTCCGTATGCACAGTGCCGTATTGTACCGTACCGTAATAAACCGGTAATTCTTCCACTCACACCCCCATTTGAAATAATGCAAATCTCGCAACCCACACCATAAACGCTGTCAGTTTGTGGCTTACCCAACACTCCCGTCTTTCTCGCCGGTTCGGTCCAAGTTCTTGTTTCAGGGCACATGTCGAATCCTGGCATGATCGTCCCACGAGATGTGAAGAAGCAGGAGATTCCGGACTTGTTGCTGTAGGATGAGTGACATGATACTTGGCGCGAATTCCCTTTCTAGTTTATTGTCACTCTTGGTAACTGGTCTACAAGAGGTAGACCTTTAAGACACGAATTCTGGGTGGCGAAATAGGGGGCATTCTTCTTGGAGGTCGATCTTGGCTTCGAGAAAACAGGACCCTTGTCACTCTAAGAAAGCTGAAAGAGGCTTGGTCGGCAAAGAAACTTTGGACGAAGACAACAACGATAGCAAGCATGAATGCTCAAATATCATAACAGTTTCCAAGAATAAGGAGGAGAAGGCGGCGGGTTTGGTTGAGGAGGAGGGACACGCGGCGCTCCTGGAGGTGTTGGCGGAGGGTCTGGATCTTGCGATTTGACAGACATCGGCTGGTGAGTCACACGTAGAGTATCGAAGTCAAGATAAAGATGAGTATGAATGTAAGGCATCATGGACAGGTGAGGGGATTGCAAAGGCTGTAACTGAAGAGACATCGGGACAAGAAAGAGAGGACGCACTGGGTCCTCCAGAGACACTAGTCGGAGTGGTAAAAGGTACCCGCTAGATAGTCACAGTCTAGGCTTGCGGTTTATGTTATATTCTTCGACATTACTGTCCCCCCAGTGTCTCCAGATAGTCGGTGCGACACGGTTCCTTCTAACGAGGCTCACGTTTCGCCCTTGGACGACATGGCACATCATGGACCTTGGCCAGGTGGGTAGGATACTTGTCAGATCAATGAGTAGCGTAGCCCACGATAGATATCCACGTTTGCCAACACGATCAGCTGCGTAAGGTGTAGTCGACGGCATCTAGACCCGCACCCGCGCCCCCAGGATCAGGCCTTAAAAAGCCCGGTGGCATTCTCGCTGCTTTTCAAAGGATCACCATATCGTCCTATCCAGCATCGTGCCTCACATCAACACATCGTCCGCACCGAGCCCATCAGCCGGCCAAAGCAGCCAGAGGGGATTGAACGTGCACGACGAACATATTGCCCAGATGAGCAGATTCTAGGCATCTGGGGAAGGTACAGCCAGTCCAGGGTCCAAAGACCGGGCAAGGTAAGTAGATATTTGAACGCGCTAAATAAGTACCGGTAAAGCTATGGCACAGCCACCGATATTCTCATCGGCGGTTTGAGCCTCAAACAGAATCCACAGCATTAGCCAATTTACATATTTCGGAAGAATGCTCCTTTATGACAAAGCCGAGGTAGTAGGCGGCCGCAGGAAGATCTAATGTACGGAGAAACGACGAGAAGGCCAAGAGCAAGGTCCCAAGATGGCGTGCCAGGGCATCGATGATATGCGTCAAGCTAATCTTGGGCTCTAGACTCATTATACCTGCCGTGGTCCATACAAGCTGAAACGAGTTTGCCGTCTTTGATAGCGTCAACTCAAAAGGAACCCCAGCATCTCAAAGAGATTGGCGGGGTCCTAATGTGGCTGCCAAGGGGGACTCCCAAAGGGAAAGATTACCTGGGAGATCGGACAGAGAGCTCAGCAGAGTAAGGAATCGTAGCCGGACCATGAATCCTCGGTAGCACAACCGATTTGAACCCTGTAATGCGCACGGTATCCATGCCCATGTCAGAGACAGCTGCCAAACTCGGATACAGGCCTATGACAGGTGCCCATCTGCCAGGCTCTCCAGATTTTTGCCAGCGTCCCCGAAACATAAACGATGCGCCACACACCACCTCCTCCGTCGTACCATGCTGAATATGCAAGGCTCCCAAAGTAGTAATGTGAAAAGGAGGTTTCGACACCCGAGCACGAGCCGAGGTGTTGTCTATCGGGCCTCAGAATCTTGCCTGTATAGGTTCCCCAGCTGATTAGGGTAAAATCTCCTGGCTTGACTAGCCGGCAGCATCTTTACCCGTACCCTGCCCAGGGACCTCGCAATTGACACCATGCAAGTGGATCACATGCTGGTATGATATGCTCTTGACGGTGAATATACGATGCTAGTATAGCCGCCGATAGTGATGTGACGTACGGTTGTGCATAGAACGCACCCGTCAGGGGATGCGTACTGTACCCTCGATGCGATACTACCATTGTGGCGCACAGTTTATTCAGGACTGTACCGTTCTGTATGTTGTGTGCCCACGTGGACATCCTGGCTGGTATGGCACTCGTGATGGTACTAGATCTGCTATGTGTCAAACACCTGCGATTTGTATGCTCGGTACATGTTCAAACCGAGCTTCCACTGACAGCTGAGCCACGACCTGGCTATCTAGAAAGGCATGACAGACCGTCGCCCCGAGCTAAGCTCAAGGCGAAACAATACCCTTGTCGTTCGCGATTCATGGATCTTGCTTGCGATGGCGGTGTTGCAGGATCGGCCTCTTCTCAGCCCTATAGGAGAAGCCACCGTTGTGGGTGAAAGACGCTGAGGCCAAGCCTAAGACCCCGGCATGGACTCGGGCTGTCTTAGCTTGATGAGCCATGTTGCTTATATATGGGCAGTGCCACTCAAGTCATCCCACTGTCGCTGTGCTTCGGTGTAAAATGGAGTGTTGGTTGGAGAAGGACTATCATGAAGTGTTTGAGGTGCGCCAAGACCAAGTCCACTAAGCATGGGGTCTTTCGTATCCCCACACCAGCTCCCCTTAGTTGAGCGGGGAGAATGAGTTGTGAAAAATGGGAGATAGGATCTAGCGAAGTGAAGTGAAGTGGTCCCTGAATGGTTGATATACGTTCGAAAGTAGTGGCTACAGCAATAGTAGCACTCAGAAAATCTATCCTCCACTTCCCGAATCCGACGTATGTGGCTTACGCATTGTATCCGTGAATAGGCATCGGGGGGGATCCCTGCTGGCCCCGTCCGCGGCAAATGTCCTGAAACGCCGAAACCACAACGAGATCACATAAATTGAACTTGAACAATGATAGATAAATCGAACGGTGAGCGGGTAATTAGCCGCACCAGAACGGAGGGAATCTCCGGACTGAACCAACAGGATGATAGGCGGGATTCTCGAAAGTCTTCGACAGGCATCTTTGCCGAACATGGTTATGCGTACATCTTGATCTGGTCAGATGTCAGCTTGCTAACCGGGAGATAGATACAAGTGACCAGCTTGTCTCCGAACGCTAATTAAAACCTGGGGCTGTTCTTTATTCTGTTCCTTTTCCTATCCTCTCATAACGCCAATCGAAGCAAATTAATTACACCTCAAGGCATATCATGAATCATTTTGAACCGCGTCCTCGACTACGAGATCGGCTTCGGTCTCCGTAACTATCAATGCTGCCGCGTCGTCTTGTCTCGTGATCATCGTTGCGGCTGGCTCCTTTTCGCCTGGGGCTTGGAGACCTGGAGCGTGATCTAGATGAATAAGAATTGTTGGATCGACTGCGATATCGGCTTCCACCACCCCCACGGGAAGGAGGGGGACCAGCCGACGATCTGGAAGGCGAACGCGATCCTGGGCGATACACATCAGACCTGGGCCCGTACCTGCTTCCTGGAGATGCCCGACGGCGACCTCCCCCGCCCATGCTGCTGTTTCCTCCCATGCCCACACCAGGGGGTCCCCCACGTGCTCCTGCAAAAGGTACTCGGGGATCGATGTTGGCTCCACGCCGAGCCGTTGGAGGGGCAGGAGAAAGCTTGCGGCGAGGTAGCACTATCGATACATTGATCGCAGAGCCGTCCATTTGAGCCTCATGCATATGGGCGATCGCGGCCTCGGCATCGTCCTCGTGGTGGTACAGTATATATGCTGTACCACGGTTTGTTCCAACTGTAACAAGGGTTAGCTGTTGTCGAGAAAAATTAGAGAGTCGTTAATCTTACAAGTTCTATTGATGGGGAGATCAAGATCCTTGATGCGCCCAAACTGTCCAAAGATCTCATAGAGATGCTGCTCATTGATATTCTTAGAAAGACGCTCCACTACGATCTGAGAGTACAAAGTCAGCTTCCTCATATGACCATAACTATTGAAGCCGTACTTTTGTGCTCTTAGTGGCTGGGGAAGCAGTTCTATCTCTGTCGCTGCGCTCGCGGGCCCCACGACTCCAGCTGCGACTGCGGCTTCGATCCAGGCTATGACTACGGCTCCGACTGCGGCTGCGAGTGCGAGATCTGTAACGGCCATTACGACGCTGAGGTGATGTTGAGCGGGCTGGTGATCGCGAGTCGTGATGATGGCGGCGCTGGGGTGAACGGGAACGATCAGAGCGTGGAGTGGGTGACCGCGTGCGTGACCTGTAACGGCCCCGAGATGGCGATCGCGAAGCCATTGGGATACCGGGTGCAGAGGTGGCCTCGGCTCAAAAATTATGCGTGATATCGCGTGTTGAAGTTGAAGGAATTGGCTTGAAACGCGGAATGTGGCGGTAGGAAGGATTGTAGGCTAGCAGTGGGAGCCTTCTTGACAGGTGATCACGTGATCGACACCTTGACGCGACATGGAGCTTGCTTTTGGGCAGCGCCATGTCGTTCGTTACCTACAACAAAAGGCAGGCACATCTGGTCGGCACATAAATAAAAACTCCTCTATTGTGGTTTCTTTCCCCCATAAACAATCCTCTATTACTTATTCACTTATTCACTTAAGATATTGTAATAAGAGTATGCATATTGCGCAAATGCTGTTGGTTACTACCTACTTAGGTATCTGATATTTCCTCTGTAATAGGCTGATACAACCTCGGAGCTTCCCTCCCAAAATGAATACCGCCCTCGAAACACAACTGACTAAACATTGTCGATCACCAATGTGGAACTGGGCTGACTGATAGCTATCCGTTTCATGTCGTCCTGAAAGCATCCGTTGTACATAAGGTATAGCCGTGGTCTTGCTGAACCTACACTGCAAGCAATCCAATCCTTATTCGCTTATACGCTCAATACCACGTTGGCATCAATCAACTACGCCCGTTTCGCAATTCATACCCATGTCTTATCATATCTGACTGCTTTGCCACGCTCGCATTACGGTGGATGGGTTTGGAATTAACCGGGAACTAAAGATAGAGACTAGTTCGATTCCTTTGACTGTGACTCGGACTGCGGGATCTGGTACGGGCTGCGGCCCTTGCACGCTGAAGTTCCACGAACTCCGGGGGTGGATCTGTTGGGTTGTTGTCTCTATCCACCCATACGAATTGCAGGCTTCGTTTGATGCCTGCCACCATGTTCGTTAGCAGCTTTCTCTTATATCTTTCCCTTTGGTACAACTTACGCTCAACAGTCATCCATGCCAGCCAGCGGCGCAGTGTCTCTTCTTCAGGAGTACGGTTCCGGGCTTCTTCGGTCATTCTCATCCGTTGCTTCTTGCGGTGACGCTGGTCCAGAATTCGGATGATGAAGATGAAACTGATCAAGGCGAAGAAGAGAACGATGGTGCCCACAATGAGGCCGATCTCGAGACGGCTTATCGGCCGAGACCCAGGATTCTGGGACTCCTCCGGTTGGGAAGAAGTTGTGGGATTCGCAACAGACATGATTTGTTTCTTCGGCAGCCCGAGGCCGTTTCTGACAGTGGAAGAAACTAAAAGCGAGGTATGGATGAGAAAGATCCCGTCTAAATGAAATAAGTTGAGAGCCCAAGTAAGGGAAAGCTGTTGCAAGATCCAAGGGGATGCACGTTGCAGGTGAGCAAGTGGTGAAGAAAGTTATCAATGCACCATAGCCAGCTGCTTATATTGATGAGCTTACAACAATAGAATTGAACAGGCTATTGTTGTGATTGATTCATTTCATTCCTGGTTAACAATCACCACCGAGCGACTGGCTGCAAGATTCAAACACTGACAACTGCCACCAGCTGTCGACTCAGCTGCATACCCTGAGGGCCTTATAAGGGAGTCTGATCAATGCAAGTCACTTGAACTCTACTAATAGAATGCTCTACGTGAGGTTCGCCACCATAGAAATAGTTCCGTCGTATATAATTTGGCATGGTATTGTCTTCATTATAGAGGGGCTGGGTCGACAAGACGAAGAGTCTAAGGGATGATCTTGAGCTTTGAGCTAGGAATACAAAATGAGAATGAAGTTTCCATCAAAATATCGCAATAATTGCCCACGATGCTCTTTAAAGGTTTTCAACTTGTGAATGCTGCTGCGACAGAGCGGGCCTATCCACCACCATTAGCCAGCTTGAACGAGTATTTACTTTCTACAACTTTGGTTATAACCCATTGCTTCGATAAATTAGAAAGCTTGAGAGAATTAAGCTATAATCTGCATTGTTTCTATCGCAGGAAATCGCCAGATGATGCGTCTCCGTCAACAGTTCCTTACGGGAATGTAAATCATTCCATTGCCACGGTCTTAAGTCTTCTGCCTATTTGTCAGGAATATATTTGGTCCTCTGAAGTCTCGCTTCTGCAAGCAACTACAACCTTAAAGACATATGCTAGAAAAGGGTTTCGACGGCTGTATCTCTGCGTTGATATCGTTATCGACTCGAACTGGTGGCTGAGGTAAATCACCCGCCCATACTACCACAGTTATTGAGTTCGTCTGTAACTACGAAAACAATCGAATGTATTCTATCTGTTATGAAATCAGTTTCTCGTGTCAATATATCTGTGTTATTGATATGCTCACAGGCTACCGTTGATGTTCTGTTTCATTTCCTACCTCTAGTCTCCAGACCGGAAACTTGCTTCGGATCGGTATTCGTTAAGAGGGTTGGGACCGCCCGACATATGTAGCATGTATTTGATGCGCCTTGAATGAATCCTTGTACATCAAAACCCCCTCAAAACCATCATCTGAGCAACCCTCCGTCTAAGGAACATCCCCTATTAGTTTTTGTGTTCCATATCCCAATGACGAAAACAGGGGGATTTGTTTGATTTGTGCTGGCTATTAATAACGAGAGTTTTCCAACGATTGTAGACAATTTTTAAAAGGAAACATCCAATTTCGCTGTCCCAGCAAAGACATCTTGTTCGGTTTTGTTGATGCTTCAAACCTCGTTGGCCGTCCTTCTGATTAATAGTGAGTACCATTTGTCTCTCTCGCTCCTATTGTAAGCTACTCAGTAATTAAGAAGGTTTGCAACAAAGACGGTTTAAAGATGAAATATTTAACTGATTTTGTATTATCTCGGTTATCCTTATCGTGAGATATCGAAAGGTTAGTAGCTAGGCACTTTTAAAGAGCTTCATCAGGTTCGGCTCTGAGAAGCATTCAGAGTCTCGCTGGTGGTCTTGGCAGCGTCGCGTAGTCGAGACTCAAGGTTGTCACCGAACATAGCACGACCATGCGCCTTGAACTCCTCATAGACGGGGACGAGAGCGTCAGATCGAAGGTCACAGCCATAGTAAAACAAAACATTGCCGTTCTTGTTGAAGCTTCCGTCGGCCCTCTCGAAGAACCAGGTAAGGTTCTCATCCTCCTCGCTGACAGTCCAGACCAGGCTAGGGTGATCTTTCTTAATAGCAGCGAAGACGTTCTCGGCGATGTTGCTGAGCCACCCGGACTTGGTGATATTCAGAGTAGCCAGTGTAGCAATGGGACGTTCCTCACTGGCAGGCAAGACAACAGCTAAGCACTGCATGCCGTCATCGAAGTAAGCATTGAAGCTCTTCTCTTTAAGAAGATCGACAAAGCGTTCGACGGTGGCCTCAGCATCGAGACCCTGGCGGTCACGAACCAGAGTCTGCTTGAATTTAGAAAGGTCCTCAACCTCGCTGATAGAGGAAATCCTCTGGATCTTATCTCCTCGGCGGATAAGAGTACCGGCACCAGAGTCAGTGAACAACTCCTTTTGCAAATCACTGGGGTGAATAATAGCAACGGATGAGCTGCGAGGAAGTGTATCCAATACTGGGAATGGTCAGCGTGTAAGTCTGTATAATGTCACATGGACTACTGACAATCTTTGATTTCCTTGATCTTGAGTCGCGTTCCGTATCGACACCAAGGCTGAGCCATTAAATGGTCGTACTCGGCGTCCAGGTTGATAGCGGAAATCTTTTCGCCATCACCATCGTACAGTCCACCCTTTTCTGACAGATAAACAACCTTTAGAGGCTCAAGAGCACGGGCAAGCTCGGCGGCAGCGACATCGGCGTTAACGTTAAGGAGGTGACCGTCCTCAGATTCGGCCATTGAAGTAAGAACAGGAATATAGCCAGCCTCGATGGACTTCTCGATAGCTTCTTTATTGACCTTGGTGATCTTTCCAACATACTGCCACTTCTCCTTGTCGAGATACTCGGCCGTGAAAGCACCGCTAATAGATCGGGTTGCAACACCGAGCTCATCCAGACGGTCAATGAGCTTCAAGTTCTCCTGAAGAAAAAGCCTACGAGCAATACCAAGGGTCTTGGCATCAGTGACTCGGATACCCTCTTCGAACTGGGGCTCAACACCAGCCTCTTCCTACTCCAGTGTCAGCTTTAATACACAGCTGCAATGTTAGACTGGGTTACCAATAATCTATTCAGCTGCGGCCCAGCACCATGTACCAGGACGGGGTAGAGTCCCATCTCAGTTAAAAATAATAAACTTCTAGAGAGCTCCGGTAAAAAATCTGAAATTATGGCCCCCCCAACTTTAATAACGGCGAACTTCTGAGATTCGACCGACGTGAAGAGTTTCAGATACTGCTCGCCCTCCCGCCTGCTACCAATGCTGTTGATAGTTTGCGCAACAATCTCCCGAGTCCTATCGCCAGCAGGCGACAAAGCGAGAGCCCTAGTGGTAGAGAGGGCTCGGTTGACGTTGACGGATCGGAGCGTAGTCGGAGCGGCAGTCTTGACATTAGCGCGAGCGACGCGGGGAGCGACTCGTCGGGCACCAGCCTGAATAACTCCAGAAGTGGCGGAAAACATCTTGCTTGAGGCCAATCGACTCGACGATGGGGGGGGGATCGTGCAATTGGCAAAGGGGAGAGGAAGAGAAGAGGGCGGGTGACTCTTTTGAGAGAAGTTTGAGAGGCCGGCACGGCAAGATAAGGCCCGGGCGTTAGTGGAGACCTACCTGGGAACCTGGGGTCACCTCAAGTTTTAATGGAGGGGCAACAGGTGCTCCGTACCATGTCGTTTTACACCAACTTTTATTCTTAAAAATACATAGAAGGTAGGCCTAGTCATTGATAGATTGATATGATGGACTTCGATTTTGATGGTCATATTATTGTACCTTCAAATTCTCCTCAGAGCTCGAATTGCAGATTTCCTTGTGGCTATATTTTCCCGTTGGTAATCATCCTCCCAGGGGAAAAAATGCACCGAACTCACTCACCCCCAAAATCGCAGTTCGGTGCTTTAGGCTCTTTCTTCCCCTAGCCATCCACTGTCATTCCGACACCGCTGGAGACCCTTAGCTGACTGGGATCATCCTGCAGGTCTCCATTCCATCATGATGGAAATTTTTTCATCGAGATCCATCATGAGAAGCAACATATTTACGTGGTCTTGTATATGATCCATATGGGCGAGCATCAACTTTTGACTTGATACTGGCATCGTCTGATCATTGTTACATTTGAAGACCATCTAGAGCGGAATGGCGAAGAAAAAAGCGTTCCCATTCATCCGCTGCAGATCTTTTGACCAAGGCAATCTCATCGAGGTACAGGAACCAAACATGGCGACTGATTCCATGATCAACGCAAAGATTCAGATGGTGATGAGGCATTATCAATCAGTCCGCGTTATCAATCTATCCCTACCCACAATATCCATGGGCCCACCGAAGAAGCCCACTCCCAAATGACGCCAACCGAGGATCCATGGTTCTGGTCCGTCAAAGATTGAGCCTGCGAGGGCTTTCTTCCGTTCTTCTTCAACGGGCGTGATGCCATGTGTGCAGAGAGGTTCCACCTTCGGAGTAACTATTACTTAAGGCTTGGTCTAGTTTATCCAGATGCCGGCTACCCACGTCTCAGGAAATGTGTGTATCACAATCACTGCAGGTTTTATGCAAGGTCAGCTATTTTCATGATAGATATCTCCTATTAAAGGAGGAACTAGCAAGAAGGAATTCTGCCAGAATTAGAGAGCCATCTCCGATTCTCTGCTCCCGCAAATCAAGAGCGGATTCCTTGTTACTCCTATTTTCTGTCAGACAAGGAGCTTGCCGCTTCGTCGCTACCAGTGGTGCAACACGAGGAGCCAAGATTGATGATAAAGATACGCGGAAAAGGTATACATCTCAATTAATCGGGGAACGCCTAATCTCAAACATCCAGCCCGGTCTGAAGTGCCAGAAGCGTTACCGAGACTTCGTCATCAGTAGCTCACTCCAAGAGCAAACTGGCAGCATAACATGACCGGGACCCAACGTGAACAAACTCCACCGTGCTCAAATCATATTCCATTGCAATAATGGCCGGTTGCCCAAAAGTTCCATTTCCCATGCTCGTAGCTTGCGATATTCGATGTCGTCATGTCCCAGCGTGTGTATCGTAAGGACCAAGTACTCAAACAAGCGATTGGGCTATTAACGAGTAGCCACAACTAGAAAGAAATTAGCAGGATATTCAAGAGGACATCTTCCACAGATCGAAAACATACCAGAGGGGACGATGATGATGACCAGTAGAATGATGATACCGATAATCAGACACATTCGCATCTTCATGTCCTTCCACCACATCTGCTTGCGGACTCTGTTGGCTCCTCGGCGGAAACCTTGTGCCGAGACGGCCAAGTTGTCGGTCTTATCCTGAAGAGCATCGAGGCGTTCACCACGTTGAGAAACCTTGTTGATGTTGTCACGCATCACACCCACGGTGTCATCAATTTGCTGCCGATTGCATTAGTTCATATCCAAGCAATAGAGACATTGCGGCGCTGGTTATTTTGTGAAGCATGGCGTGGTTTGGACTCTGGCGAAGCCTTTGGCCAAGCTGGTCGGAGGATGAAAGCTCATCAAGCATTGGCAAATTGAGGCCAGTAGCGCTTCGTCGGGTTGCTCGGAAACGGATGCCGTGATACTGCGTAATTGCCCTCAAGCTATTGTCGCATGATTTTCCAGTGACTGGTTGATAGCTCGCCCAAAACTGCAATCGCACCGCATATTGCTTCCGAATTACCAAAAGGAGGGCGTCATCCATCATCAAACAGCCCGCATCGCCAGATGTCGCAACCCATACCATCCAAAAACACCAGCGCATCACGAAAATCATCAAAACAAACTTACAGCTTGCAGCGCCTGCGTTCTAGCATTGCCGCCAGCGCCCTGTTGTTGGGCTCCAGCCTGGCCGCTGGGAATGTAGGGGTCATAGGGGGCTTCCTGCTCAGGCATTTTGGCTGTGGTTTGGGAGATGTTGGAGTCGCTAGAAAATAGCAAAAGGGTATCGATCGAAGTAGCGCGAAAAGTCGAGGATGTAAGAGAACAAGATCGCGATTATGTTATCGTAGTGTCGTGTCGTTGTGATATGCGAAAGGAGGAGGTTGGCGTAGCGAGAGGTTGGAGGAGGGAAGTTGATTGTGAGACGTTGCGCTGGTCCAGGCGAAACGAGTAGTGAGTGACCAGGTTGCAGGTGAACCTAGGGCGGAGCTGGTTTTGGGGCGCTGCTGGGTGACGAGGCCCCCGGGGGGTTCGGCCTTCAGATGGGCGGGCTGCGTTACGGTGCTGAGCCTGAATTGGTGTCGTGGCTAAGTAGGTACTTCTACATGATTCGAAGGCCTACGGATAAGCATTGGCAATTGAACCTTTGTCCTTTTTACTTTATCGGGGTTCAATGATGAAATCCATGTGTTGGTTCCTTCTACTGCTGTTCTATTTTTGGCCATCAGTGCCAATAAACGCCCTCTGGACATTCCTACTTGAAATGCTTCCATTTGTTTGCGCATCTTGGGGGAGCACTTGCACTGTAAAATATTCGCGCAGTGATACGTTTCTCCTTGACACGTTGAGTCGCAGTACGCAATACCCAAAAATGCTGCCGATGGAACTGATGATGACAGACTCATGTGATGCTGTAACCCAAGTATCGTCCTTTTTCAGTAAGCGCAGAGACATTTCTCGTATTCGTATTCAGGGCCAGCCACAGTCAGCCACGGCTCACCACTGTAACAACGCCACATCGACTTGCAAGAACCAGCCCACATTATCCTCAAACGGCCCATTTCATGCAATTAGAAACATTTAATAAGCTTATATAGGCCATGCTTACAACCTTTCGCTCACAAGACTTGATCCATTGGGGCAGTTTTCCCCCATCGTCGTTGTTGCAGGGTGTGCTACGTCCTAAGTGATAGGGATTTGATGGGCCACAGAATAGATGGAGTGCTTACCTACCTTACCATACCATAATAAGGGAACAATGACAGTCACAGATGCTCGGATGTGTTGCTGAGGGCCATTTTAGAAAACAGAGTGTATTTTTTTTTATCTAGCTTTCAACCATATAAGATAGCCTCTGGCTTGCAGAAGTATAAACAATATAGCCTCTATCCAGGCCGATATATTAATGGTTATAGTTCAATATAAGCTTCAGCTGCCTCAATGACGCAATTGCTGCCTTAACCAAGCAGCATAAATACCAGTTACCTCTCTGCAGCTGGCTCTGCAACCTCTTCCTTCAACCCACCCGGAAGGCGAGCTTCCATCATCCATCGCGCAGTGCGTTATCCGACCTGGCTTCAAACAGAGCCTATAACCTTGTCATGAAACCCATTTAGACCTTCAAGTCTGTGTTAGATGCTTCACATATCCTCCTAAATAAGATTATGCTAACGAGTTAATGAGGGGCTATCGTAGACTGCATAGAGTCTCGCAAACGACCAGCACCAATAAATATCAGCAAACTTGAAACAGGGGGTAGATAAGTGTCTTGTTTCTTTGTAACTACGTCTTATCATTCTACTGCTCATGCGATGAAAAGACATGGGCACCGGTGAACTCCAGACCGATCTAATCTAGGTATTCTTGGCATCGAATAGAAATAAATAGCATGCACCCACCAATCATGATTTGTAAATCAAAGATGTGCTCAAAGGCATCTAGATCTAATAAATGAAACAGCACTTGGATTTAGGGCTAGAAATATGGGGAGAGAGATCATTATGTTCTCATTATGACGATGAGGTTTCCAGAATTTTGGGGCCCAAGCCATTAAAAATCGACAACAGGGGTTTTTCAGATGACAGGCTTCGATGGAAACGTCGATTCCGATCTAGTTGATGCAACATAAAGAGACTTGTGTGGATGGAGTGTTCAACAAGCACCTGGGCTCTCTCTACCGAATTCATGAAGGATATGAGAAGGAAGAGGAAGATTCTGGAGCTCAAAAAAGGATAGAGCTGGCACAACTCAGTTCCATGAATCCTCAGACTTCACGTCAACTATCATTATAAATAATCATTATAACAGCATACATCACCCTATAGATGTCACGATAAATAAGATATGGTCAGTTTGTCGATTCCCGATTATTAATGTACACATGTCTCATGAGCCGCACAACCAATCAGTTGAGCCGGACCTGGTCCCGAACTTGATCGTGTCCCTCCACATTTGGTTGAGCTACTGTCCAACTGGCAAAAACGGCATGCAGGGCTCTGATCATTGGAGCATTGTTTGGGAATAGGATTGCAGTCGCGTCGAGTTAATTGGTTCAGAGATATATAGATTCAATGTGCAGTCTATATTTTGCATACCTACCTCAACTACCTACACTCTTCAACTTGACTACTCAGTTGATAAAACACGTGAAAGATACCCATGCAATGTAGAGATTGCCTGGCATCGAATCTCTTATCTGGTACTGTCGGCCTGCTTTGACATCTTTTATACACTATCTTCGACGGACCCCTTGCCAGTACACGATCAGAGAGATGTCCAAGAGATATCGCCAACTACTCCCTATCCCTGCGAACAACAGCTTCTCTTCTAATTCGCAACCTTCTGGTTCTTCCTCGACTCCACGGTCTTCGAGCGACGAACCTTTGAAGCGACAACGAATCGGGACACAACTAGCATGCAACTCGTGCCGCAAAAGGAAGATTCGTGTGAGCTCCTCAACGAAAGCAACACCCCCTTTTCCCTTTTAACACGATTTGTTAAATAGTGCGATGGAAGGAAACCTATGTGCGAAGCTTGTCAACGACGCGGCGAAAATGAACCTTGTACCTATACCGAGAATCGAAATCCAGGCCAGACGAGCAAGGAAATGGAGCAGATTCTGGGATTATTTGAGATACTGAAAACAGCACCCGAGGCACAGGCCATTGATGTTCTCCGAGTCGTACGAAGTCACGCAGACCTCGATACAGCCGTGTCGATAATCCAACCACGGATAACGAAACACATTGGTGGTCACGGGCGGTCTCCTGAGCATCCTCGGTACTTGGGCCTTGAATCCGAGCTTATGGCAAGACATTCTCTTGCTTTTCCGGTGCTTCAGCCACTTGAGTCTAGTATTTTGAAGTAAGCTGGCTTGATGGGAAAGGCCTCACCACTCGCTATGTGGCTAAAAAAGCCGTCTTGTCATCAATGTTGGCTGACTATTATCAGAAAATTCTTCAGCGCCGGCGGAACATTAACTACCCAAGACGACGAAAACACACCAATGACCAACAGTGACCCGAACCCGTTCCAAGCCCATAATCCTGCCCAAAGCCCGGCACCCGCCTTAAGCCTCTGTGACGAACGATTAGAAGAGCTGAAGATTGGATTTTGGACCTCTGTGCCAATTGCTTCCGACTTGGCGGCAAAGGCCATATCACTATACTTGGAGACGGATCACCCCCTATTGGGCTCCTTTGATCCTACTCTATTTGTGGATGATCTGATTCATTGTCGAATTAATTACTGCAGCAAACTACTGGTCAGTACCCTTATGTACTGGAGTTGTGTAAGTCGTCTGGAATGATTCTGATAGTCGACTTGCCTCGCTAAGACGACAACAGCAGATGTACAGTGCCGTCGACTATACCGTTCAGCCCTTTATACCACAGTTTTGTGAAGAGGCCGAGAAACGTTGGTCGCTTGAAAAGGCGACGGACTCTCTGTTAAATCTTGCTGCAACGCAGTTACTGGGCTTAGCATATCTGGGTAACGGAAAGGATCATTATGTCCTGACGTATGTATCCGAAGTGAATGCCATGGGCGCTCGCATGGGGCTCTTCGGCGTCGAGCAAAGCGTTGCAGTTTCGAAGGCGAAGCAAGTGAGCGCTGAGCTACAAAGCGCGACATCATATGCTGCTTGGGGTACTTTCAACTGGATAGTGTGAGTTCATGTAAGTGAGGATATGGACAAGACATGGGATTAACGTCGCTAGGCTTATGGCTCTATTTTACCAACAACCTGGCCTCTCGTATCCGGAGCATCCCCCTATAGTACCAATACCGGGACATGAATGGTATCATCCCTCTGGTCCTAGTCCCGAGACTCCTCAACAGACACTGCAGCAGACGTATATGGGTGATACGTTTCCGGTTCTCTGTCGATTCTGGCGTATAATGCACGAGGTGACCTTGAAATACTATCGTGATCAGCCTTATCCCCGCGAGGGCCTCAGTAGCCACATTACACTTTCATTTGCGGAATACAAATATCGAGAGCTTATTGCTTGGACAGAGACACTGCCCCCATCTATGGTGCGTTCAGAGCAGAGTCCGCATCATGTTTTGGTCTTCAAGTATGTTTTAGATTCTTACTTCTTCTTACATGAGTCCTTCTATAAGATCTAACCAGACGGCAGTATTTGGCTTCATGTTGCCATTCTGTGTATCCTTCGCCCCTTTACAGTTCGTGCAAGGGATTCGCCAAAGCCGCTGCGACTGAAGACATTTCCCTGCAAACGCAGCTCGCCTGATGCTGCATATAAAGCATCAGTGAATCAACTCAAGCGTCTTATAGTAGTGTATCGAGAGAACTACACATGTTCATCTTACACGATGTTGTGGCACACTGCGCTAATCCACGTCGCGAATGCAATTCTTGATGACACAAAAGACCCTGCGTGGCGCTTCTACTTGTTCTTCTGCGTCCAAACCTACGGAGAACTACGACGGCCATTTCGTTTTGCCGAAACAATTGGGCGCAGCATATTATCCATGACACTCCAGCAAGGCGATTTATCAGCAGACGAAGCTCGAAAACTAATGGTACAGTTTGAAGAGAATAGGCTGAGCAGCCCATCGGAAGATATACGGGCGACATTTATGGCAGATCTGAATCTTGCCATGACAGATCCTGGAGAAGCAAGTGTGGAGAGCCTGTCTGACAGGTTTGACGACATTGCACTGTTTCGGGAGTTTACGAATGCGGCTGACCCAAGCGATGACGAGCCGGTAGAGTCGGACGACAATACCTGGGATACGTTATGACATGGTTCTCAGCTGAGCAGAGTGGTCGGTAGGTGAGTCTTATCTTGTAGACTGCCGACTCAGGAGCTCTTGAGAACCTTGGAGAAGGGGCCAGCAAGCGGATACTTGGAGATCTAGGGCCATAGAGTCAAAATTGTTGAGGGAATAAGGCAACACATCACAGTTGCTAGTGACCAAGAGAAGAAGATGTGCAACTAACAGCAGCAGTTGTCCTCTGAACTTGAGACAATTGGTAATACTGGTGCCCATATTAGAGTTGAACAAAGGAGGTGCCTATGGGTTGCGTATCAACAAAAGCGAACACCGCTGGGTTAAAAGAGTGTGTTTATGTGATAAGTCTCTGTCATTTCTTAGCTTACATTACTGGAGAATGAGTCTAGTAGCAAATACGGAACCGTCACTATCTGACGGTCCATTTCTGGAAAGAAGTGTCCTATAAGGACGATACCGAAAATCAATCGAATTGTGTAATTCGTGCATTAAGAGGGCTAATTACCAATGTCTGAAGTTTTTATCACCTTGAAGTGTCAAGTTACAATGCTGCAATAGACGGGTTCGGTTGTAATACGACCATGGTTCACCCGACTTGGCCGGTTTACAGAGAACTGATAAATCTAACCTTGGAAAATATCGACAGCACAGCTGGGCCCCGTTTTGAGTTCCACTCAAGTTTCTTCTCTATATGGGGCTCTAACTAAAAAATTTTCTGTTTTGATGTTGATACCAGGTTCAAAGTCTTCTGCAAGTCAGATCAACATGACGCAGTGGGATAAACAATCTAAAGTGAACACGAGAATCTCGATAAAAAAAATATCAGCTGGGTGGGGATCAAGGATCTCTCTTTAATTATTGAGCGTAATCAATCAACTGACGAGCTTGGCTCTCAATCTTTCTCCTATAAGCGGAACTGTTCATATTTACTGGGTCAACCACAAAACCCCTCATATCCCATATTCTTGGCTGCTGTGCTACCGAGACTGTCTTCACACTGAGATATGCCATTCAGGTACGAATTGGGACTTGGCCTATCTCGGTTTGTCACATTCCTATCGCTAACTTCGGCCGTATCGACGGAGTCTTAGAGCTTGCAGAGGGTGGAGTTTAGGGCTGCCGTTCCAGGTCCTCGCTTGCTCGTATTGGCAAATCTCTACGCATATGAGCCTAGCTTGGACCTGGAGAGGGAGGGCCTGAGGGGAATTATTCAGCTGCGAGTTGCTAATAATAATGCAGTCGGATGGATCACGATGCAGACTACGTGTATCCGAGGTGCCCGACACGAGTGAATGGTATGCATTCATCTAACGATATTTCGTGAGTGAAACATTGGATCCAATTCAACGTTATCAAGAACAGTTAGTGACATTTTCTGTTCGTATCTCCATGGCTATGCCCGGGCTAGAGCATGGGACTTTTTGACTGGCTACCGCTTAGAAAAAAGGTTACTTTTATGTACTTGACTTCCACACCTAGACTACTGTACTTAGGCTGAAGATGTACCTTGAATTGCTACACGAGGGTAATTTACTGGCACTGGTTCGGCCTCTTTTACAAGCATGACTGATGAGTTTGCTTACGGCCACTAGCTCTCAATACCTCTCTTTTCAGCCTCGATTAATGCGTGTGTTTGACCATTGGCTTTTCGCCCATATTCAAATCTTGCACTAATTGCCCGACCTCCAACTTTTAAAGTTCCCATCCTTTGTTTGTTTGTAAGGCAAAATAAGTACCTTGTGCACCTAAACTGGCTTTAGCTCTTCCTTAAAGGTAATCCCGCTTCTAACAACCCCTGCGTCCTTCCATTCTTAGGTTCTGAGCCACCCCGGGGTTGCCATCCCAAACCCCGTATTCATTCATTCAAGGTGACCTCCGCTCACGCCTGTCTCTCTCTTTCTCTCCACTTCTCATCGTCATCCTTTCGCTCGTTTCTTTCTTTTTTATCTTTGCATCCTCATGAAGCTCGACGCGTATCGCCGCCGTCGTCTTTGAGCCTATCGTAGCTCTCGCTTCATTGTCGACATGCGCCTCTTGTCAAAATCGAGACCAGAGCCAAGGCTCGGTGCAGGTGGCATCATAACTGCTCTGCTACTGACGCTCAATCGCTTTTCCTTGGCCTACCAACTGGATCCTAATTCGACGAGTGAGTTACACCGTGAAACAATCGCCGAGCCGCTTTCTTGGTGCATCGCCGTCTCAATGCTGCGCATATTGACTAAAACTCAATTCAGGTTCGATCAAATCGATTGCCAAAACAATCGCCAAGGATATGGTTGGCATGTATCATGGTGACGAACCCGGACAAACCCCAGGTTTATTACCTGACCCTTACTACTGTACGAACGAACCAAGTCCCCATATTGACATTCCTTCGTCTGTTGATACTAACGATTTCTTCCAGGGTGGTACGCCGGCGCCTTCATGGGAACACTCGTTGACTATTGGGCATACACTGGCGATTCCCAATATGTCGAACTCACCAAACAGGCGCTTCTGTTCCAGGTCGGCGATCACGACGATTACATGCCTATCAACCAGACACGAACTGAAGGAAACGATGATCAGGGATTCTGGGGACTTACTGTCATGTCGGCTGCCGAGTACAACTTCCCCCATCCTGCAGAAGACCAGCCACAATGGCTTGGACTTGCACAAGCCGTCTTCAATACTCAGGCAGCTCGTTGGGACACAGAGCATTGCAATGGCGGGCTGAGATGGCAAATCTTCCAGGTTAGTGATTCAATTATGTCGGGTTTGAGACTTCCACCACCATTACCTGTCAAGCATTCGTGGCGTCGGTACGTGGCGTCGCCCGATCGCCTAGCCTCAAATGCTTATGATAACTCGAAATCGGTATGATGGGCTAACAACCAGGTTTAGTGGAATAGGGGTTATGACTACAAGAACTCGATTTCTCAAGCTTGTTTCTTTGCTCTGGGTGCACGTCTTGCACTTTTTACAGGCAATAGCAGTTACGCCGATTGGGCTGATAGAACCTGGGACTGGATGGAAGCGGTCGAGTTTATTGATCCCAAGAGCTGGTATGTTTATGATGGTGCTCATATCGGCAACAACTGCACAAAAATCGTGCCCTACCAGTTTTCTTATAATGCGGGCGGTATGATTCTCGGCGCTGCTGCCATGTACAACTTTACCGAAAGCAAGGTCTGGAAGGATCGTCTCGACAACCTCCTCGTGGGCGCCAAAGTCTTTTTCTCAGGACCCGAAAAGAACATCATGACAGAGGTCGCTTGTGAGCCTGTCAAACTTTGCAACCTTGACCAGAAGTCATTCAAAGCATACCTGAGCCGCTGGCTTGCTGTCACTACGCAATGGGCTCCCCATACTCGTGACACTATCATGCCCCTTTTGCGTGCTTCAGCCGTTGCAGCCACGGACAAATGCACCGGAGGCGATAACAATCGTATGTGCAGTCTCTACTGGACCAAGGACAAGTTCGAAGGCGAAGTCACCATAGGTCAGCAAATGGCTGCATTAGAAGTTACTCTCGCCTGCATGATCCAAGATCGACCAGCACCGCTGACGAAGAATACTGGAGGAACAAGTAAAGCCAATCCTGGTGGCGGTTCCGAAGATGTTGGACGAACGACCCCCGATTTGGATTATAAACCGTTGCCTGCAGGTGATAAGGCTGGTGCCGCCATCCTCACCATTCTGGTTCTCGCTGGTCTACTTGCCGGTATGCTCTGGATCTTCTTTGACGAAACGTCAGACAGTGGTCCAGTCGATCAGTTCCGGAGTTTTGGATCATCAGCCACTGCTGTAGTTGCTATTTTGGTAGCTGGCGCGGGTGCAGCCGCGGTATTGGGGCATAAAAAGAACAAGAAGGATATTAACGAAAAAAATACTGCGGTTTTTGCAACACCAAGCAATGGCAGTTCTCAAGAAAACACCAGAAGACATGTTGCAAACGACGTGCCTGTCGACGCTACCAATAATGAAATTCAGGGGAATCACCGTCGAGTGTCTAGCATGCCTTTGGGGTGGCCGCAAAACCCAGCAATGAGAGGAAGCACACTATATGACTCTGACGGTATATACCCAGCCTCAGCCTCGGCACGACAATCTCGAGGGGACTGGGCAGTAGGAGGTTTCGGCGAATCAAGCAGTGGCCCAGGAAGCTCGGCTGGTGGTAACAGAAGCTACACGCAACACGAGAATGCGACAGGCGAGACCACTCCAGGCACTGAGGACCCTGACCTTTCGCATGATAGGAATGGTAAGAGTGCCGTTCATCCAGCAGATGTGGACGGAACTGGGCAAGGAGGTCAGCGCGAAGCTCCGGGGACCATCGGGGCAGCACAGTGATCGTTTCCTGTGCAGGATAATCAACATTGCGTAATGATTACATCTGAGATTTACGACTTTCTTGGCGATACACGCTCAACTAGGGTTTGAACGGACACTTATTGCATTTGGAGGGCGGCGTTTTGGTGGTGAAGGCGCATGTTGGTTGATAGCCTGTGGTCAGGCTTTTGAATATTATCTATACAACTTGGACCGGAGTGCCACAAATGGAAAGAAGGCCTCCTAGCTACAACGGCAGAGTGGTGTCATACCTATATACAACTCACAGGCGTCTGTCCTTTTCAACAAGACACTATACATAGTCACAAAGTGAGAATAGTACACACTAAACTTGATATAAGAGCTAGTTGATATTGTGATTTGGATGTATCCCACTGTTCTCATTTCCCCAGTATTCAACCTCCTCCACAAACACAGACTCAAAGCGTCAATCTGCCATGTGATCAAAATCGATGGCCAATTGATTCTCAAAGCACCAGGCCGTTCAAGCAGAATTGTGATAGGTCCCACGAATGGCCTCTTTCTCCCTTTCCAGAAACGTATCGAATGTGCTCAACGGGATCCCCCATGCTTCAGCTTCCTCCTTGGTTGCAACCTTGGCCATGTCTCTCATGACAAGTTGGCCAACTATGAAAGGGTTGGTAGCTTTCTGATTCATGATCTCCTCATCTGAAAGGTACTCTGCCTTAAGTTCTCTTCCCACGGCTTTGGAGAGCTTCTGCAGGATTACTTCCACATCAAGCCACTCATCAGCATACGTGATCTCCTTTTCGTGAAACTTGTCTGGGTTCAGGAACGCTTCGCCACCAAACTTGCCAATAGTGACTGTGTCAGTCAATGGGAGGACAGTGTTGGGCGTCATAGCAGTTGTCCAGACTCCCTTGTCCACAAGGCCGGGATACATCCTGACAAATGGTTCGAAATAGTTGGCCATGAAAGATCCAGGGCGCAAGATTGTCCAGTACTCGAAACCTGCGTCACGAGTCTGGTTCTCAATTGCATACTTATTGCGCATGACTATATCAACAATACTTCCAGGCTCCATGACAGTCAGACTATCAGGATTTCCAGCGCTGAAGCCGCTTGAGAAAATGGCATGCTTGACGCCAGCTTCTTTGCCAGTATTGAAGATGTTGGTTGCCCATCGTCTCTCAGCAGTAAGGTCTGTGAAGTCAGGCATGAGGACGAGAAATAGGCCTGTACAGCCACTCATGGCCTCTTGGAGTGCTTCTTTGTTGTCATAGTCTCCAGGAGTAAGCCTGACTCCAATAGTCTCAAGAGCTTTGGCCTTCTTGGAGTTGGGATCGCGCGCAAGGGCGTGAACCGCGATGTCTCTAGATCGGAGGTAGCGAGCGACAGCGCCTCCCTGGCAGCCTGTTGCACCAGAGACGAAGACTTTGGGAGTAGACATTTTCAGATTGTACGATGATATATATGTGATATTCAAGGTGTGTAGATGTGGCTGATAGGTGAATAGATGATGTGCAAGTCCAAGTATTTGATCTCTATGAAATATCACGAACCCTCATTTTATAGCAAGTATTCTGCGGACTTGAGGAGGACTCTTCCCTTCTGTAAAATACTCCATCCCGTCGCCGGAGATCCGCTATTCTCAACGGCAGATCCGGAACCTCTTTCGCTGGGCGGAGTTCCGCCCGGTCCCACTTTTCCCGACCATTTCCAGTTCACCCGATATTTGGTTCCAGTCAGACTCTCTTCTTTCAACATCGTAATCACCTATGTTAATAGCTTGATCTCCGCAAACTGTGTTGAATAGTGTGGAGCTATATTTTCTCATGTCACTCACCGCCCGAGAACGCCGCAACCCCCCAAGCCGGCGCAAGTCTTGCACCGCTTGCACAAAAGCTAAGCGGCGTTGTGACTTTGCTCTACCAGCATGCCTCAGGTGCTCTCAAAGACAGATACCCTGTCAGTATCCCTCAAGGGCGATACGAGGGCAAATGACTCCTCAGTCTGAATCACCAGAGACGATATCACCTGGTCTCCTTAACAATGATGATTCGTCCCCTGAAGCTTCTGGTAGCTTTCCAATAAACGGATCAATGATTGAAGACTTCAACACCGTCATCTCCAGAATCGACGCAGGCTCCAATGGCCTGGAAATATTTGATCTTCCATTGGAGGATGTCGCAGTCGAACTTATTCAACCGCCCTTAACGCTAGCGGCACCATCGACACAAGGTTTTGGGAACGTCTCAGAGCATATCCTAAATCGCCTTCAGTGGGCTGTTGACGAGATCAAAGAGGCTCCTAAGAAGATGGTTCTTGAGAATCAAACACCATGGTGTCATCCATTACTCTATAAAGATGCCATGCCTCGGTCTATGCAGGGTGAAGATCAAAGCTCAACTATTGTTTGCACTCATTAACATCAACGCAGATGCTCACTCCTCTTGTGCATTATACATGGCCAAGAATCGTATAAATTCTCCAATCATATTTCGTAGCATAGAATCTCGCGTCAACGATTTACTCTCGGCACCGCCACCAATAACACCTCTAGACTGCCTGGCTCATACCCAGGCTCTTATCCTTTACCAGATCATCAGGCTCTACGATGGTGATATAGGTGCTCGCACATCAGCAGAACGAATTATCCCGGCCATAGAAGCCTCCGCAATATCACTGTTCTCCTATGCTCAGTTTGACATAGACGGAACACCTGGCACGCTTCCTTTATACCCTATAGCCCCCACAAAAGCCTTCTGGCAGGATTGGATCCTTCAAGAGTCTCTACGTCGTACTCTCTTATTTTCATTCTATCTTGTCCAGACGTATCGGATCATGTCTGGCTGCAAAATGCTTCAGTGTGATGGGAGGCTTGGCTTATGCCACTCTTGGACGTTGTCTAAATATTTATGGGATGCCATGACTCCACTGGGCTTTGCTGAGGCATGGAGGGATAAGAATCACTACGTAGTGACGAATGCTATCTTTTCAGAGGTGCTTTCTGAAGCCAGTGCGGATGATATAGATGTCTTTGGAAAGATTATGATTTCAAGTTTACTCGGACGAGATGAGGCCGAGGGTTGGTTTGCAAGCAAGGGCGGAAAGCTGTAGGAACCTGATGATTTATGACAAGCTGACGAAACTCTTGGGCAATTGACTCTTAGAAAACACTGCAGGGCAAGAGATTTTGACTTTCGAGAAAAGATACAAACCCATAGATCACAGTTTCATAAAAGTTCGCCTTGTAATACTGAACCAAAATAACATGCTATTGCTGGCCTACCACTGTTCAATGGACACATGAGTTCTCAATGCCCAGTTCTGTCTGAGTCGTCATCAAATGTGTTACCATGTTGAATAACAAGCAACAGCGGGTTTAGCTCAGTTGGGAGAGCGTCAGACTGAAGTCAAACTTCGGGATTCGATATCTGAAGGTCGTGTGTTCGATCCACACAAACCGCAAAGCCTTTTCTTTTGCCTCTCTAAGCTCCATCAAGTTATTCTTTTTAATGTTTGGGCTAAGATGCAACTAACTAGACGCAGCCGCAGGAATTCTAGGGACGAAACTTGCCAACAAGGTATCTAGCTAATCCTATTAATTAGATATATATATTAGTTACTTAGTATGTATAAATAATAATGCTATATATCTGTATTTTTCTTTTGCCTTAATGAAATAATAAAAATTAAATACTTTTTGTATTACCTAAGTAGGGGCTTGTAATATTTCTTAGATTATCCGTTAATGACACTTGAGGCTTGAAAGGACCGAAGCTATAAGTCGTTATCTGATTCAAAGTTTAAAAACTGTAGCAAACTTCTAAAGAGCCCACCAATCAAACCATCAAATCAACAGGATCGCACCATTGACATCGATTGTGGGTCGAAAACGGAGCCGGTGGAAGTTACCCCCGGTCTCATTCGCGGCAGTGAACATGGCTTATCCCAAGGGTCTATCCATGTCTTACATCCCCTTAAATAGAACTTCCTTTATAAATGCGACAGCGACAACGTAGCAGATGTGAGGACATTTTGTGTTCCTGATGAACATTACGACGTCAAGTCATCATGTCTCTTCACAATTTAAATACGACTCCTTCCAAGGGGGATCGCGACAATGCCTCGTTCCTCTCTCCTATCGCATACGACGATGATGCTTCATCCCTTCACTCCCGCAGCGACCAAGATACCGATACCGACGATGACGAACTCATCTCGCGCGCTAGAAATAGTAGAGAATTGCGTGCCCACGATCGCATTGTATTAATGGAAGAGGAAGATATTGATCGACTTGTTACCGACTCGCGACAGAAGAAAGAACGAGAGCGCCGTGGGTCAGGACTTGCGGTACCTAATATAGGCAAAATGTTTGGTCGTCGAGGAAGCAGTTCAGGGAATCGTTCAATCAACAGTTCCACAGAAAATCTCGTAATCGAGAAGCGACAGACTCGACGCCAACGGAGACAGAAGAAGCGAGCGAAACTTGTGGAGCATGCGCAACATGGTGAAGACGGAGAGTTGATGTATGAGATGGAAGAGGGAGGTATGAAGGAAGGGAGTTCAACTGGTGAGAGTAGCGAGAGGGACGACAGTGACGAATTGGATCGGCATCATCTCAATCTGATTGCCGAAGCAAAGGCCCAGCGACGTCGTAGCTGGCGCCGGTGGGTCTTCATTCACTCATTGATCGCCATAGGTTTCGCGATATTGATTCTCTTAGCCTGGAAGCTATCCAAGAATCGCAAAACCAGATTTTCCAAGGCGAATCAGCCCCTGCTCAGCAATGGAACCGCTCTCTTTGCGCCCACATCCCTTATCATTAGTCTGGATGGTTTCCGCGCCGACTTCCTCCAGCGTGGGCTGACACCTACCTTGAACTCGTTCGTTGCCGAAGGAGTGTCGCCCAAATGGATGCATCCTTCTTTTCCATCAGTCACCTTTCCGAATCACTACACTCTTGCAACAGGCTTGTAT
The DNA here is from genome assembly GCA_002982035.1 of Fusarium algeriense. NCBI lineage: Eukaryota > Fungi > Ascomycota > Sordariomycetes > Hypocreales > Nectriaceae > Fusarium > Fusarium algeriense. Next base: position 65,323 of record PVPY01000038.1, read on the forward strand.
CCTGAAAGCCATGGCATTGTCAGCAATGCTTTCTGGGATCCTGATTTGCAATCGCAATTCTACTACACCAACCCTGGCCAGAGTCTTGATCCAAAGTGGTGGGGAGGAGAGCCTTTCTGGGTCACAGCAGAGAAGCAAGGAGTTCGAAGTGCTATCCATATGTGGCCGGGAAGCGAGGCACATGTTCTTCACACCGAACCAAGCTTGATGGATAAGTTCAACGGAAAGGAAACACTTGAGAACAAGGTTGCAAGAATCATGGAGTTTCTGGATATGCCCGGATTCGAGGACAAGACAGTGGATGCTGGCAACATGCGACCTCAATTGATTGCCGCTTACGTCCCTCATGTCGACAGTGATGGTCACAAATTCGGTCCCAACTCCACTGAGATCCGTCAAACTATTAAGGATGTGGACGGCATGCTGGGTCAGGTCTTCCAAGGTCTTGAACAACGCAACTTGACCAACATTGTCAACGTGATTGTCGTCTCTGACCACGGTATGGCAACCACAGATATCTCAAGGCTAATCCAGCTCGAAGATCTTATTGATACCGACAAGATTGAGCACATTGATGGCTGGCCACTCTATGGTCTTCGTCCCAAAAACCCCGACGACTTGAAAGGACTCTATGATGGGCTCAAGGAGAAGTCAAAGTCTAATCCCAACTTTGAAGTTTATCTCCGTGATGTCGACATGCCTGAGCGATATCACTTCTCCAAACATCACCGTATTGCCCCCCTATGGGTTATTCCTGAGACAGGATGGGCCATTGTCACTAAAGATGAGTTCGATGTTGAAGAAGGAAAGAAGAAGAATCTCGTGTATCATCCTCGGGGTCTTCATGGTTATGACCACGAGCATCCGCTCATGAGGGCCATTTTCATCGCCCGTGGCCCTGCATTCCCCCACCCAGCGAATAGCCAGATCGATGTTTTCCGTAAGTCTGCTTTCTGACGAACTTTTTTTTGTTCTTGCTAATGTGGATGTCCAGAAAACACTGAGGTGTACAACATGCTGTGTGACTCTGTTGGCCTGACGCCGAGCCCCAACAACGGAACTTTACGGCTCCCACTGAAACCTATCGGTGTTCACAAGCCGGAAGATACACCCGAGGAACCTGCGGATCCTCCGTCTGCCCCCAAGAAGCCGACTCGCCCAACTTTGCCGGAGAAACCAAGCCACCCCGAGAGGCCGACTGTTCCTCAAAAGCCTACCCAGCCTGAACGGCCTACAGTCCCGGTTGCTCCGACACAGTCCACCAAGGCGAAAGTTTCGCTCAAGAAACCTGCGAAACCATCAAAGTCGGCTGCCCCCTCCAAGGAGAGTGGGAATAAGGATGAGGATAGCGACAGTGATAGTGATAGCGACGATGATGAAGATGACAAAGATGAAGGAATTTGGGATTGGTTCACTCACAAAGTAGAGAAAGTTTGGCATAAGATCACTGGAGACGATTGAGTGTTATGAAAACAATGGAGGTTTTTGTGCGTAAAGTATTCTTAATATTCACGGCGTCTAAGGAAAGGAGAACATGATGGAAATCGGGCGTTTTGGTTGCGAAGGACACGATTAGAATTGTGATTAGTCCAAGCAAAGTTGGTATAAATCTGATATCCTTTTGTTTTGTTTTTTTCACTTTCAAACACACTGGTTGAAAACGGGGCGAAATGTCGTGCTTACCCGGGCACTACACTTTTGTACACCCTTTGTGCTCTTTGTAAGAATGCCACGTATAAAATTATTCTTTGAGGGGCGTTGTATACTATAGGTACATATTCACTTGTTGGTTTGGCGACTTGAAAAAGAACCTTTGTCTGCGTCAAGGAGGTGAGTTTGAGACATGGCTCAGGCGCAGCACCTCATGTATAGTGAAAGGCTATCAATGACTTCCTCCTTGCTTGACATTGGCACCTAGTAAGTACCTCAAATAGTCAGAAATACCTTAGGTTTATAACTCCAAGAGTTAGTTGGCTTTTTCTCAGCGAGGTGTCGTTATCAAACTCAATCGAACTAGCTTGATAATGCCCTATTCTTTTATTATTATCTGAGAAATAGAAGGAAAGTTAGTGTTGGAATATGGATCTAGAAGGCTATTCGAGGTGGGCCCCGTTCTTTCATGATTGCCCCTCCCCCACTATAATGGGTATTGCTGCCTGCATTAGCTCCCCTCGAGTCCTCCACTTTCAACTCTAGGACCTAGTAGGTACCTTGGTGAATCTCTTAACGCGTGACGCGGCGAAGCTCTTTCCCACACTGCCGGTATATCGCCCTTGCACTCCACCTCAAAGTTAAATGTGAACCTTACAATATCAACGTTGATCTTACTTCATCTCCTTCAACACTCATTTGCGCAGAAACGGAGAATTACGTCGTTCTTTACCACTACTTGTCTGCGATAACAAATTCTACAAGATCGTTATTTTAGATCCTGGTTGGCAAGCCACTATCGCCCTCCCGTCTTGAGCATCCCCGAAGCCTTATTGGGTACATCTCGAACTTTCTTTCATGGGCGGCTCCTGCACCCCTGTGGCCTGCTGCTGTCGTTGACCGAGAGGGGTCTTGAATGTTGTCGCTGCGCTTCTGCGCTGTCTCATTCGCCTTTCTGCAGGCTGCAGTGGAAGATGGCTGACATAGCCTCCATGAGTATTGAGGAGGTCCAAGAGGAGTTAACGGTACAAAAGGTGGTACTGGAGTCCCTTTCTGAGGCGACGTATGATGGAGCTGAGGATATGAGACAAGAGGCCCATACGGAGATCCTCCGCCTCAAAAGGCTACTTCAGAGCCTGAAATCAAAGAAGGAGCCCGGTACTGCTTGTGCGTTTCCTCCATCAACACAACCCTATCAACTTCTGTTTCCGTCGTCTAATATTACTTCTAGCTGCTGAAATTTCTGACCGCGCTCCTGCGGGACAGTCTCTTGCATCATCAACACTAGGTACGACTTTTCCTGAAAATGCACTCTAGACACTTCCTCTTTGCATTTTTTATCATTTGATGCCCATGTCATCTGCAGTAACCGAGTTTTGCTGGCTTGATATCTTTAAACTCCATGTATTTCTTACAACCTCTGCTTTTCTGACTCCATCTGCCCTCAACCAGGAACACCAGGCTGACCTTTTTTCAGAAGATGAAAAGGCCGAAACATCAAAAGCCATGCAATCTTCATCACGACACGGTGTCTGGCGCTTACCAGACCGGAAAAGAGGGGCCGACTCAGCTCGCCTTTCCTTCCATGATAACCACGCGAAGACACGTCGTATTTCCCCTGGACAATACGATTTCTCGACTACTTTGACCAACAGCAATGATGAATACCCTGTCGACTTCATTGACCTTACTGGGTAAGTTGGTTCACATTATCATTTCACCTTCGCTACTGACGAAGAACACTAGGGACGATGATGACATAGGATCTGATTTCATCGCTGAACAGATAAAGGCTGAGGAGAGACAAAAGCAGGAATGGGCGGACCAACAGCTTGCGAGACAACTTTCGAGTCAGGTTCCTCCTACTCAGGTTGCAGGTTCACAACCTTCGCAAGCCAATGCCTTTACACGACTCATGAACAGTCAGCCTGTTCCATCTACCCCAGTAGACTTTGACGACTTTGGCGAAAATGAGAGCTCCTTTTGGGCCCCTGGTGCTTATGAAGCACGCTGGGATGATTCTTTCGGCGCAGGGCCAGCTTTCAACATACCTCAAAGTGAGATGGCTTCCCAGTACATACCCATGACAAGTTCCTCGAACCATAATGCTATCAAGGAGGACCCGGAACTTATCTTTGCAGGATCTGCTACTCGTCAACAACCTCATCTTCCTGGTCGTCCAATTCTGGCGTCTGGCATGGGATATCCCGACCTTACCAGGCGAAACCTTGTTGCACCTCATTCTGGCGCTTGGCCTGATCCTCATACTATTCTACCTGGTTCCTTTTCAAATGCATCAAATCTTCGTAACATAATTAGCCGGACTAACCAGTTTGACTTCTCGAGCGGAGTCGATGCGGACGGCATGCCGATCAGCCCACTTGTGATGGATCTCACAAGAGATTCCATGGATAATTTCCACACGCCTCAGCTAGACCAAGGAGAACTTGATGCTCTATTACAAAACATCTCTGCTGATATGGATCTTCCGAAGGCAGGTCTAGGTGAGGTCCCAGAAGGGTTGAAGAGACCCCTATATCCTCATCAGGACATTGCTCTAGCCTGGATGAAGAAAATGGAAGAAGGTACAAACAAAGGTGGTATTCTTGCTGATGACATGGGTCTTGGGAAGACAATTTCAACATTGTCGCTCCTCTTGGCCCGCCGCTCAACCACAAGACCAAAGGTGCGTATTTCTGATTGACCAACAAGTAAGTTTACTAACCTGTTAGACAAACCTCATCGTTGCCCCTGTGGCTCTCCTGCGTCAATGGGAAGAAGAGATTGCTACCAAGACCAAACCATCACATCGCCTTTCCGTATATGTTCATCACGGCAAAAAGGCCTCGATTGATGAGTTACTCAGATATGACGTGGTATTGACTACGTATGGTACAGTGGCACAAGAGCTCAAGCGATTTGACAAGATCTTGGAGGATCATAATGAAAAGGGAGTGGACATCAACTGGAACGACACGGCTGTTAATTCCAAATTATCACTCCTGCACCCGATCAAGGCCCAATTTTACCGTGTAATTCTTGATGAGGCTCAATGCATCAAGAACAAGGATACAAAAGGTGCCAAAGCCTGTACTCAACTGAGATCGATCCACAGGTGGTGTCTTACAGGAACACCTATGATGAACGGGATCATAGAGCTCTACTCACTTTTAAAGTTCCTGAGGATCAAACCATACTCGAAGTGGGAAGAGTTCCGACAGGTATGTCAAATTAGCCCCCGATGCCAAATTGCCACTAATACTCAGTCAGGGATTTGGTGTTCTTTTTGGTCGCAATGGAGATCCCAAGCATGTGGCCATGGAAAAGCTACAAGCACTTCTTAAGGCCATCATGCTCCGACGTAAGAAAAGCTCGAAACTCAACGGTAAACCTATCCTCGTGCTACCCGAGAAGACTGAAGAAATCGTCTATGCCGAGCTATCCCCTGAGGAGCGTGATTTCTATTCGCAGCTTGAAAAGAATGCCAGGGTCCAATTCAGCAAATATCTTCGTGAGGGGACCGTCAGCAAGAACTACTCTAATATTCTTGTCCTTTTGCTTCGCTTGCGTCAAGCGTGTTGCCATCCACATCTAAACTTGGATGTAGACGAAGCGGCACCTTCGTCGGTACCAGATGAAGATAAGAAACAGCTTGTCAAAGATTTGGATCAAGCCATAGTGGATAGGATCAAGGAGGTCGAGGCGTTCGAATGCCCTATCTGCTATGATGCTGTTCAATGTCCTAGCTTTTTCATTCCCTGCGGCCATGACAGCTGCGGTGAGTGCCTCGTTCGCATCGCAGAGAGCGCATCGACGGTAAATTTGCAGGAGGGAAATGAGAGCAGTCGGGCTAAGTGTCCAGTCTGTCGCGGTCAATTCGATCCTGCCAAATGCTTTTCTTACGAAACCTTTCGAGAGGTACACATGCCTGAGACCATCAAGCCAGAACCCGGCATAGAGCCGTTTGACAACGAATCCGACTCGGACGAGGACTCAGAGACAGAGTCAGAGTTCGACTCAGATGATGAAGTTGACAAAAAAGGTAACCTCAAAGACTTCATCGTTAATGACGAACTTTCGGATGAGGAAGAAAAGGTATCAGTCAAAAAGAATCGCAAGAGAAAGGGCAAGGGAAAGGAAAAGACTTTGGATGTCAAGCCCACCATGCTTAAAACTCTGCGAAAGGAAGCTTACAAAAACCGCGACGCGTTCAAGAAGTACATGCGTTATTTGCGCAAGACATGGGAACCCGCTGCAAAAGTCACGGAATGCATGAATCTTATCAAGCAGATTGAGGAAACAGGAGAGAAGACCATAATCTTTTCTCAGTGGACCCTGTTGCTGGACCTGTTACAGGTGGCCATGTCGCATGAGAAGATGGCCAAACCAGAGAGATATGATGGTTCCATGTCGGCAACTCTTCGCAACATTGC
>PVPY01000039.1:0-87949 GCA_002982035.1 Fusarium algeriense
ATATACCCCTTCTGCCTACTAAAGTTAATTATTAACTTAATAGGTATATAAAACTACATCCTAAGTAAATGTTACTATCTTACTACTTAAAGTATTATTATTAAAGTAAAGTATACTAAAGTAAGGCCTAAAGTTATTATTATAATAGTAGATGTTTCTAACTCTAGCGTCTAGCATAAGATAATAGTTACTAGTAATATAATAGAAGCCTTATATCTCCTACTTAAGAACTAGAAAGCATTTAATGGTACCATTTAATGGTACCGAAAGACGGGATTCTTTCACAAGCACTCTAGGTGGACACGGTCTCTGATATTGGTGAAGCGTTCCATGTGAGCCCCTCGGATTGTTAAAGAGGATTCGAGAAGTGTGTTAAGGAGGAGAAGGGGAGATTGACGGTAATATGATAGGTATTGCAGGTTTCTGACGTGAGACGGGTGATTCATTGATAGTAGGTACTTTATCTATCGAGCTTGGTTTTAATACAGTGCTATATTAGGCGTGTTTCGTCTGATAAGTCCGATTCCTCTCGCAGACAGCTTCAAAGCTAGATATTTACAGCCAACATGACCAGCCCGATTAACATCTCCCAGGAAGCAAAAGCACTCATGGCAGCTGGGATACCTCCGGCCGAAGTGTGTGAGCTGCCAGAACCTGATGAGCCAGAGCCTGGTGAGCTGGTATGCTGAGGGCCGGCGCCGGTGCTGTCAGAGCCCGAAGCGGAGTAGGTGACGTGGGAGTAGCCAGAGCCAGTGGTCTCGGTGTCGACAGGGGCCGGATCCTCGGTGGTCTCGGAGGCCGGAGCCTCAGTGGTAGAAATTTCCGAGCCGGAACCAGGCGAATCATTTCCACCATTTTTCTCTCCATTCCTAATCTCGGGACATGGTGGCAATTTGGCAAACTCTGTACCCTCGACAGCCGCACACGTCTCTTCCGGATAGTACTGAACACTATTCAAATAGATTAGGAACTATTTGTAAACTTTAATCAGGGCATATACATACCAATAGTCCAACACTATACCCATTATAAGAGCAGTTCGGGCCTCCGCAGCTGATATGTCCATTATGTCGCCGGATGTCGATGTTCCGCATTCAGTTATACAGAGAGATACTGCGGACGCGCCTTGACCCTTGCAAAGATAATTGGCAAATTCTTTTGACTGTGTGTTGCTAGGGCCATCGGCGATGGCCTCGTTAAGACAAGGGGCGCATAATGGATCCACGCCATCAAAGACACCTTTAGAGGCGAGCGCAAAAGGAAGAAAGAACGCGCCAACTGCAATGAATTTCATCTTGAATTGATATTGGTGATGTCCGATTGTCGATTGTTGTGTTGAGGGACGCCGAGGGAGGGAGAGATCCAGATAATAAATACATATACGAAGGTTAGCGACAGAAGAAAGCAGAGCCGCCACCTGAATTTGAGAAATGAATCCTCTACAGCCCAGCAAGTTGTGTGCGCCACTTTTGATCATCTTTTCCGGATTAGATGGTAACTATTGGTTTCCCTCGACGGCTGGGCAAGGTATGCGGGGAACCTTTTGACCTTCATTCCCATGAGCTTTTTCAGCTTACATGGATTATTTAGGCCCGAGCAGGAGCAAAAGTCAGGCATCTGAAGTATCACCTCCTGTTCTTTCGCAGCACTAGTTCTTTCATTCTACTGCGACGACGAGCTCCGCGAGGACAACCTCTAGCCCCAAGTTTTAGCTGGGTTGTCTACCTAAGCGTATAAACCTAGTTTTTAAGCTTAAATTACCTCCGAGTTTATGTTGTTACAAAGTAGAATATACTTAGAATGGGATGAAGCTAACTCTAGCTTGATGAACAAGCTTGTCTGACTGTTTAAGGGCTGTCGAACATTCCCCGTTCTGTTAGCGCTGTAACAGCTAGTATATTGAATCCCGTGACGTTTTGTAAACTGCGTACTACATGTAGCCAGCCACTCTACAAAATAAATTGCCGTGCACCATGCGAACCCCCTATTAAGATGATCGAATCAGGAAATCCGATCCCTTTGTGGTCTGGGAGGATGTGGGGCCGCCGAGATCTGTGCCAGCTTTTGCTCAGTTGTATTCTTTGCAAGAGAACCCTCCGCCAATAACGCCAAAGGAATTTTCAGCTCTAAAAGGAAGACCGTTCTAGATCCATTAGGGTAGAAGCCACGTTGACCGTGAGACCCAATGTCTCAGCAAGTTATTCTATATCGTGCCTGAACAATAACTCAAGAACCTCGCTATATCCACCTTGTCTTATCAGCTACGGCAGGTATTTGACGGCAGGGCGGTCGACTACGAGCTAGGCGGAGTCTCTTACTAATTGTGCATCGAAGGCTTGTTGTTGAGTAATTAGTTTCTGTTGGCGCAAGCCTCAACTGCTCAGCCGCACACATAAGACAGCGCCGGCTTGGGAGAAACCCGCACCCGATCCCATCCCATATTTCCACTTAATCGGCAGAATTTCACTGTCCCATTTGCCCACTAAACCCCGCTTTGCTACTGAAATCCAAGGGTCCTATCTAAGTCATAATCTGCTAGGCGGGAAAAGTAACTTGTGAGGCCGTTGATATTGGTGCCGCCAATAATGTCGTCGTAGTGCGGTGGGGGTGCATCGTCGATGAGTTCAGGGACGGGTGGTGTGATGTCGTTGTTGAAGCTAGGCTGGTTGAAATTTCGGCCACGCAATAGCTGCGTAGGACGCTCAGGGTCTATAGCAGAAGGCACTCTTTGTTGGTCATTGACAAGGTGGTGTGCAGCCAGTGCTCCAATTACATGGCGGAGTGTCTTTTTGGTAGGGATGGTCGAAGCATCGGGGCATCCACAGGTTGTCTGACAGGTCACAAACTGGCGTTTCTCATAGGTGTAGGATGGAAGGTTCATGTTGGCCTGGTTAGCTCGGCAGTCGAGTAGAGTAATTGGCAAGTTGAGGGTGGTATCGAAATACCGGCGCCTTTTTCCAGTTGGATCATCCACATCAAGACGGCTGATGTGCAGTATGACCTATTCCGTCATTATCAGTCTGAAGTTAAGTGGGAAGGAGGGTGGTATTTAATTCACCTTGATGCAGTGGCTCGCGCTGACATTCTTCCAGATACACTTGGGGTGCAGCCTCAAGTCCTCGTTTTTTGCCATCATCCTACATGTGGGGATTTGCACAACTGCTTCGATCTCAGTTGTGCCCAAGAAATTCTGCAATCCCGGATCTGAGTTGCCCAAAAGGTTTTCTCGCGTCTCTGTCACACGTTGGGCTGCGGTCTGTCCCCCCGATGCCTCCGCACTTCGTTGTTCAGCAGCCATTTCGCGAGTCTCGCCTCTCGGCTCCGGAATGAATTCACTATCACGGACAGTTATAAGGCCTGAAGTCGCCCATGACGGAAAAAATGCTTTCCTAGCTGTCTTGTGAAGGAGCAGGACTGTACGAATGGGCGTTTTCCTCGTGGCCTTCCTGTCATTTGACCAGTATTCTATCGACTCGGTCGCAAACACCTTAAGCCCATGCATCTGGACCTTATCGAGAGGCGTCAACTTGAAAGCAATTGGAATCATACTACCGATGGGGAAGCTCTTCCCAGTTATGATTATATCGTAGTGCAGTTGATCCTCCCATTGCCGGCTGAATAAGATTGGATCCATCATCTCTAGAGACAATGGATCGGGAATTCTCACAAATGAAAGCTCCTTTCTGCCACGTAGATTAATGCTGAACATACCAGCGCGATCGATCGTCGCACGCAGCTCCCACTTCACAGAGCCATATGGTACTTTTGTGGTTTCCAGTTGGTGGTGGTCGATCGGAAGCTCGAAGGCATAGTTGTATGTGCCCGGATAAAAAACCTTGTACCATTTCTCTTGAGATGCTGGCGCCGTCATGCTGCCCTTGTTGAAGCTTTGCGTTTGAATGTTGCCGGGAGACAACAGCGGTCTCCTTTTCGCACTTATATCACTTTGATGATTCCGCTTTAATGACTTCGATGTGTTTATTTTACTTTCAAGATTGGTGTCGTTGGATGATGTGCTCTTACGCTGGTATGTGCACTGGTTCCCATAATCGTCCTTTTCCCAATTGTTCATGGCGTTGAAACATGTTAACACTTGTGTTTGCAAGTTATCCTCCTCAGAAAAACCTGACTCTACTTGCTGTGGCCATTCCATGCGAGCGTGTCCAAGCAACTTGAGCTGCACCGACTTGATCTTAGTCTTCTGGCCGACACATAGTTGGAGTGTTCCTCGCAACAACGCGGTACCATTCCGGCCGTCACAACAATCGTGATATAAGTGGTTAAACCCTGAAAGGAAAAGATTTGGTTCGGCAAGGAGAATGGAGCAGGTGATGCTGCTCCCAGGAGCAACGGGCATGACGGCGATGGGGCGGACTTGGCCGACGGGACAGATATGAAGCTATGCCGACTGTATGTATTTCACTCTGTCACCGTTCGAGAAATAGAGGCTCAGATGGCTACTGCGGAGGGTTTGTCTCATAAAAATTCGGGTCTTGTGTTGGTCAACTCTCATTTTCTCTCTATGATCGTTGTTGAGAGTCTTCCCCTTCTGAAGTGTGTTTGGCTTGATTCCCAACCATGTATCTCATATCTATTACATTTCTGAGCGCGCTAATGCACCGATTAGTGATCCATGATCTGTGAATGTCCTGCAGATTGGATCTAATAAGGGTAGGTCTAGACCCTCTGCCTCTCAGTCTTTCATTTCTTGATTGGTGCCCTCTTGTCGGATGCGTGCGCCACACTACCCTTACAGGGTCTCCTGGCGCCAAACCATTTCGAAAGAATAGAGGGTTGTGAGGCTCGAGAATGAGACAGAGAAAACTCTGTTTCTGCAGCCATGAAGGAGGGATGGTACCGCTAGTAGAGCTATGCTTGCTGAGTGGGATGCTGGTGGAGGACTAGAGTTTCTGTCCATGGACTTGACATATCCGCAATATGATGACGCTCCCTTAGCTCTTGATCCTAAAGCTCAAAAGAGTATCATTTTATGAAAAAGAGATACTATAATATAAACGTTTCATAACTTCATTGTACCGTTTATGATTCTATCTATAATAACTCCTTCAACTGTTACAACGGCAGCATGTGTGAGGGGATGGTTTTTTGAATCAGTGCCCAGCAATAAGTCAATGGTTGCTGATGCTATGGCTGCACTGATAACTTTGATTGCTTTCTCACCAGCCCAGGGCCCTCCATCATTTCGAATTCGATACGCTACTTCCGCCCCTATACGGACACCCTTTTGTAACGCGTGCTGGCTGCTGCTGCGTCTTTTGGGACTCTGTACGTCCCTATAACCGCCCATTTCAATCATCCTGGCTGATAGGGTATTTTGTTAGCGTAGATCTGGAAATAAGCCTCACTAATCAAGGTCTCCACACCTAGTCCATCGCTCAACTGACGCCACCCTTCTGGCCGCTCGTAATGATTCATCCCGTTGTCATCCAGTTGTCTGTTGTGAATATGATGATGATGATGATGACGATGACGATATGAATCATCTTTATCATTGTGATGATGATGGCGCCGCCGCCCTTGCTTGAAGTGTCGACTCTCGTCTTGTTGATGATTAACGTAAGACATGTCGGTGGTTTGGCTGCAAAACTTTTGGAAAATTCAGACCTTTAAAGATGCACGACCTCGAAAGAACAGAAACCCATTTTATAGTTTTGGTTGTAACTCAAGTTGGCTGATTTACTGATGATGATTGTGGCAGGTTAACCTCTACCCGACGTAGCTGGTGGCGTAGAGACCAATCCAATAAGACTTTTCAGGTGACTGACACATGTTTGTGTAGAAGCGTGCCACCGTATGATTCCTTTACTAATAAAGGAATCGCCTCTCTGTAACGGGTTAGCCTCTACCACTGTAACGATTAGTATGCTATCTTTTCAATAGATATTTATTGGTTATTACGCTTTTACAATTTCTTGACTTTTAGTACATGTAATTTAGCTAGTATTGGCCCATTAAAGTACCCTTATTGGCTATTCCTCCCCGAAGTGAACTCATTGGAGCCTTATAACCTCTGAGTAAATAGCGACCTTTTCTCATAATGGGAGCGACAATTTGATACAATCAGATCACCCTTGGGGCGCTTGTCTTGCACCACATTGACGACAGAACCTATCCATGGCTTGACAAGCGAAGCCGCACTGAGTGCAGTATTCAATTTTGGATCCTGGCCCTTCTTGAGCAGTCTGGAGTCTCCCCTCAGCGGACTGAGGTCCTAGCTGGTATGCTGGTGCCGGCTGGATAATGGGTCCGGCGTCGTTGACTGGGTTGTAGAGTCCCATATCCCGTGTTTGAACTTGCATCGTTGGATAGGTATCATAATACTGCGGCAGGGGCGGCGTCAAGACTGTAGCGGTGTTCTGTTGAGCTGCGTTTCCTTCCAGAGCAGCCTTTTTCATGGCTTCATCGACGACGCGCTGTGTTCGTCGCTCTTCCTCTTCCTCTTCACGCCTCCGCAGCTCAATCCCCCGTTGTATCTCAGCCTCGCGCTCAGTGGCCATAAATTCTTGCTTTCGTACCTCATTCCTGGCGGCTGCTCGGGATGCGCCGACAACAACAGCGGCGCCGAGGATAGGTCTTCGTCGACGTCCGAACATTATAATTACTTCAATTCAATAGAAGTAATGCGTATTTGGGATGAAATGAGACCGGCTGAAATTTCACAGCATTGAGGAATTTGACCCCAGCAAGCGTGCGTCAGGCTCTTTAATTAAAAAGAAATGGGCTATAAACAATACCTTAGTACAACTCTGTCCCGTACGCGCTAGCACTGATATAAACTTTCCACTTATTAAAGTTCCAGCCACAGAACCTATGATTGTGATATGAATCATTGGATCATCTTACGAAGTAGACAAGGCAACTGATACAGCCATATCCCGATAACTGTACCCTTTCCTTAAATATTACAACTTTTAAGTTTATACTGTAAAAATAATAACACACATAAATGAGTTTAAATAAAACTGATTTTCCCAGTAAATACAAGGTAGCCTGGTAATACATGGCTGCTGCTGGTAGCAGCCTCTAGAGATAGATGCATCTAGAACACGTCATAGTAATAAAGTGGCTTTTAGATCTTATTCCCTGCATACGCCACTGTCAGTCTGATTGTGTCTGTTGGACTAAGGCTTAGACAAAGTAACAGCCCCTCCTCCACCCTGATATGATGTTAGCAGCAGACTTTGTCACACCCTTAAGGATAACCATAAATTGAATTCAAGGTTGATTAACTATAACTGTACTAAAAAAGAAAAAGAAAGAACAAAAAGTCTATATTAAAGCCTTATACCCTGCTTGGCTTTATGATTCCGTCCTTAAGTCCTCAGCAATTATCTGCAATGTCTCTTTAAAATTGTCAAACCACTCCTTAATCATTTCCTGATGCAATAGATGCTTGCTGTACAGCATCGAGATATAGAGTTGTCCATTCCAAATACCTGCGACAAGTTCAAACAACGACGACGTTCGCGCCTCAGCCGCCGATGGGGGGTTGATATCGAACAAGTTATTGCTCTCGACGTGTTTGCCATTTTTAATACCGAGCACGGAAGCACTGCTGGTGTCCCTGCTGGCCATTTCTCTAAGCGAGGTGATTTGAAAGAATGAGTCTTCGCGTTCGAGCTGCTGGTATGTACCAACGTAGTTAAAGACAATTTCGACAGGGAGTTGTCTTTGAACAAAGGATCTGGCCGACTGCGGAGTGGCAAATTGAGAGGTGAACCATGCCGCACCCTTGTCTGCGGAGGACTCGGTAGACATGGCTTGGTGCGTTAAAGCGATAAAGTCTAGTAGATCTTGGCGTCGCTGGGCGGTATCAGATGCTTTGTAAGTCACAGCGGACGTGGGGAATGTGCTAGGATCAATGCGGATGGGATATAACGTGGTGAACCAGCCGACTGTTCTGGAGAGATCTAAATCCAGCGACTCATCCCAGGTCTCCCGACCATGACCTTCGTTCATGACGGTTGGCAATGTTCTGTCCTTGAACGTCTGACCAAAAGAAAAGAGCAATGCTGAGATCATCAATTCAATAGGTCTCGTGCCCAGGGTATCATTGAAAGCTCCCAAGAGGGCAGATGTTGCCTTTTCGTCGATGTCCAAGGAGAGTGTTGTTGCGCCGTCGCTCCAGTTCGTCTCATCACATTGGTTGCTCCAGTATGAGATCTGCGGTGGTGGAATATTACGTTGCTTTTGCGGAGCTTTGTGGAGATGTATGGCATGCTGGGCCTGCAGGGACGACCAAGTCTGGAACGACGTCGTCGACTCTAGAGATGCCTCAGAAACGTTACCCGACGTAAGCAGTAGTTCTAGATCGCCCAGAACGATACGCCAAGAAACCAAGTCGACAACGAGATGATGGATCACTATAAAAAGCGTCTGGTCCCCGCCGACTTCAAAGAGAACGGCAGCAACTAAAGGGCCAACTGTGAGGTCTAAACTGCCTCGCTGTTGTCGAATAACCGATGCAACCTCTTGATAGTCAACGCAGGTCTGAGCTATGCAACGGACAGAGTCCTCGACAGAATCTGAGATGAGCTGCTCCCAGTTCCCAGCACTACCTTGCTTGAAACGAGCACGGAGGATTGGATGGGCCTGGACGATTCTGTGAAGGGCAAGCTTAAGTCGAGGTTGCGTGATGAGTGTCTTTGGCCGAAGATAAAAGAACTGGTCATAGCAAACTCTGGGGTTTGTTTGTTGAAGGAAGAACATTTGCTGGACCGGTGTCAGAGTGAATTTATTGTCGCTGCTGTCATGCACGGTTTGGTTTTGAGCGTAGCTGTTCGTAGGCGGCAGGTCATAGTGGGAGTTGAAGTTGCTGGCTTCCAATATCCGACTGATCGTTTTGTGCTTTGCTACAATTGCCGTTGAGATATTAAGGCACTGAGAACGTGCAGCCGACGAAAGTTGGATAGCAGTGATGGAATCACCACCGAGCCGGTAAAAGTCATCATCAAGCCCAATGCTAGCCACGTCAAGGTTTAGCACTCTGGCCACAGTGTTGCATAACAACTGCTCAGCATCTGTCACAGGTTTTCGCTTCTTGAGCCCCTCGATCTGTCTGAGGGCAGCAAGTTTTGTTACCGAGAAGAATGAGCCAATCTCCTTCAGCTTTTTACGGTCCGCTTTGCCAGAGAAGTTCAAGGGCAACTCTTTGATGACGAAGTAGACCGACGGCACCATGTAGCTTGGCACTAGCTCCGACATGCGAGTTTCAAAGGATTCGGAAACGGGAAGAATACCAACTTCGCCTTCGTTGTGTCTTGGAATCAACGACGCTGCTGCATCGCTGCTAGCCATTACCACGAAAGCCGCCAACATCGGGTTTGCGCTATGGCCAACGGGGTGGATGATCTCAGACACGACCTGAACAGCATTATCAAGGCACTGTAAAAGTGCAGCTTCTACTCCAGCGAGCTCAACACGCTGTCCACGAATCTTGACTTGTGTATCCTTGCGAGAATGGTATGTGAGACTCCCATCAGCATTGTATGATACCAAATCGCCTGTTTTGTAGAGACGGCCACAGCGGATAGGGTCATTTTGTATCAGCCAGTTAGGTGCGTTGATGAACGCGGCGTTAGTCTTATCCTGGTCGTTTAGATAACCCCTCGCCAGGATGTGACCCTCAATGAGAAGCTCGCCGATGGCTCCGATCGGAAGCAATTTTTGGTGGTCGTCTGGGTCAACAACCCAGCTTGTTCCTCCCGTAGCTGTACCAATACAGGCAGGATTGACTTGATCGGGTGTATCAAGCTCGACGGTCGCAAGAGAGCAGAGAATTGCACACTCTGTTGGCCCATATCCATGAAGAACTCTCTGCTTTGGCCGTGACCAACGTGTGAAGTCTCCTATGGTTGAGGATTCCCCGGCCAGCATGATTGTCGTGAGACCAGGAACAGCGGCGGGATCGATGAGCTTCGTGACTGTAGGTGTGAGGTAGGCGGTGTTGACGGCCATGGTTCGAATGCCTCCCTCGAGGTCGGTTTGTACATCGTGAGTAGAAAGAATGCATATAGTGCCCCCATGGACCAGAGTTGTGATGATCTCTTGAATAGAAGCGTCAAAGGCATAAGAAGCAAATTGTAACACCCTCGATGTCGTCTTCAGTCCTATGGCCAAGCCATGGTGCCAACAACTGGTCGCCAGAGCTCGGTTCTCAACAACGACACCTTTGGGTTTTCCAGTAGAGCCACTAGTGAAGATAACATATGCAGGAGACATGGGGTCTCTCAGTTCTGAAATATTGTCCTTGCAACGGTCTTGTATGGAGAAGCTTGCAAGAAGTTGAGGACCCACGGTAAGAACTCGCTCTGGGCCACCTCTGCCTTGTAGCTCGCCAGCAAGATGTTGGGATGCTAGAATGATGCTCGCATCAAGCTGCCGTATTATCATCTCCCTGTTTTCGGGAGTCTGCGTAGGATTAAGCGGCACAAAGGCAGCACCAGATTTCATAACGGCTAAAATGGCGACAACAGCCCAGATGGATTTGTCAAAATACAACGGAACCATTACCCCAGCAGTTAGTCCGAAAGTACCAACAAGATGCGCTGCAAGATTCGACGATGCAACATCGAGCTCTCTGTAGTTCATGTTACCATCCCATGCATTGATCGCGGACGCCCCTGGCTGGGACTTGACGCGGTGCGAAATAAGTTCGTGGGCATGTTGATCCACGGGATCCGGGATCTTCTCGTTCCATGCCCATAGTAACTTTTTATCGGATGGTGTCAAACCGTCAATATTATCAATCTGCTCCTCTGGATTCATTTTTGACAGCTGCTGAATGAAGATCCCAAGTTGTTCAAGGATCCTTTCAGCTCGCCATTGCGGGAGCATACGTGAATCGAAATAGCAGCCCAGATGTAGACTTCCCGTGGTAGAGACTCGACATGCCACAGTCAAGGGATATGTACTGAAGTCGCCGCTCGTGGCCTGTGCTTCACGCCAGAAGCCGAGTTCTACATGAGACTTCTGACCATCGACGAAATCGTGGTTGTCTTCATGTGGCTGAATCACAAGCAGAGTCTTGAAGTCACAAGCCCTTTGCGTGTCCTGGCTGATCTTTGAGATTCTATGTAGGCCAAACTGCTCATGAGGTATCGTTGCCGCTGACTGGGCTTGAACTTGAAGAAGGAATTGAGCCGCCGTCGATTGAGTATCTCGCTGAGGGACATGGACCCGAACAGGCACGGTGGCAATCGTCGGGCCAATAATATCCTCAATTCCTGGAACAGGAGCTCCTCGCCCTAAAACTGTAGCGCCAAAGACAACATCTGGCGAGCCGGTGTTGTGATACACGGTAAGAGCCCATGCAGCTCTGATGATAGTTGCGAGTGTGGCACTAGATTCTGTCAAAGGAGGCAACTCAAAAGATGAACTGATGGAAATATCGGCCTTGACCTCATCAACAAGAGTTGATGGTGGAGATGGGAAGGCAATTGACTGGTAGCCCTCGAGGTACTTATCCCAGAATTCCGTGCTGGCTTCGGCGTCTTGGCCAAGGACGTAATTGACAAAGCTGCTCCAAGGAGGATGGTTTGAAATCTTGCCCAATTCACCATGATAGATGTCATGGACCATGCTTTGAACTGCCAGGAGTGACTGTCCGTCATATAATGAGTGGTGAATCGTCCATACCAGATAGCTTTTCCCATTTCTTCCCTCTGAAATGATGGCAAGACGTATTAATGGCTCCCCGAGATGCATAGGGTGGTCCTTGTCAAGCTTCAGGTATGCATCGAGATCGTCGCCATGTTTCCACTGAACAGTTGAATTCTTGGCCACAACCTGCAACAGAGCGTCGCTTGCGTGGTGTTGCACAATCCTGGTACGCAGGATAGGCGTGCGCTTGACCGCTTCCTCCCATGAACGCTGTAACCGGGCGCAGTCAGTGTTGGGGTGGATTTGCATGACATTCTGGAGCACATAGTCCCCTGGCCTCTTCATAGAAAGAGCCATAACACCCTGCTGTAGAGGTGTGGCTGGGTAGATGTCTTGGATACTGTCACTATTGCTAGAGCATAGCTGAGCCACTTGGTCGACAAATTGATCTAGATTCTGTTCCCCCACTGGGAGAAGAGAAAATGGCTTGATTTCATCAGCTGCCATAACTACATCTTCGGAGGTAAAATTGGCCTGAAGACTGCTTGCAAGATCTTCCAATTTTGGATGCTGAAAAATCTGTGCAACAGTAAGTCTTAGACCAGCCTTCCTGGCAGAAGACACTAGCTTCATGGCTCTGAGAGAATCTCCACCAAGACGAAAAAAGTTATCGTCTAGGCCTATGAGACTGTTCTCCATGCCTAAGACTTGACCCCATAGTGACTGTAGAGATATGTCGATGGAGCGTGTTGGTTTGCGTTTGTCCTTGGTGGCTTTGTGGTTCAGTTGCGCCACAGAGGACGAACAGCCAACCTCTCGAAGCTTTCGGCGGTCCGCCTTGCCTGACGATGTCAAAGGTATCACATCGACAACGTACCAAATTGTTGGAATCATATATGAGGGCAGTTGCTTAGAAAGTGACTCCTCCAGGACCACATAGTCAGGCAGCGAACTAATAACAACTCCATTTGCATCGATAGTATCGGTGACCTTGCTGTTATTTAAAACAACAAAGGCAGCAAGTGTTTGTAGAACTCTGTCCTCCTCTGACGGTGAGAGGACTTCAACGACGACGTCTTTGACATTCGTAAGCTCTAGAAGGTGGTGCTCAATCTCTCCGAGCTCAACCCGCTGTCCTCGGAGTTTGGCTTGAGTATCCTTGCGGCCTTCGAAGGTCAACGTACCGTCGCTCTGGTACCGAACAAGGTCGCCTGTCTTGTAAAGTCGCCCTTGTCTGCCTTTGCACCAGGACGAGCCATTGAGTAAAAACTCGGGGTCGTGTATGAAGGACTCTGCTGTACGTGACGGGTCGTTGAGGTATCCTTGACCGACAATTGGGCCTTCAATAAGTAGCTCCCCAATTGTTCCTTCTGGTGCTAGGTAATTGTGGTTGGTTGGGTCAACAACCCAAGTCACCGCTCCTACACCCCGCCCAATGCCAGTGATAGTGGTAGAACCTTGAGTATAGTTGATGGTGCTGGTTGGTGTACACTCGGATGGACCATAGCAGTTGACCACTCTCACACGTGCTGGCCAATGAGCAATATCGGTAGTCTTGAGCTGCTCTCCTCCGATGATCATGGTGTGGACTAATGGGATCTCGTCAGGGTTGATTAGACGACACACAGAAGGAGTCACGTCGATGGTGTTGACACTGAACCGGGTGATTGCTTCAGTCAAGCTGTTTTTGCGTTCCTCTTCAGAGGGCACACAGACGCAACCGCCAGTGGCGAGGGCCATCATCAACGTGTGAATAGAAACATCGAAGCTGTAAGACGCGAAGTCCAATATTTTAGTTTCTGGAGAGAAGCCAACGCGATGTGCCTGATACGCGATGGCCGAGGCAAAAGCCTGGTGGCTAATCATTGCGCCCTTGGGTTCACCAGTTGTACCAGAGGTGAATATGACGTACATAAGAGACGTCGGTATAGCTCGGTCTTGATCATTCGCTATAATTGGGCTGTCGAGATGCAGTGAGTGCTCAGTGACGATGACCACATCTTCCACCATCTTGGACAGAAGCTGAGACGATGACTGTGATGACAGGCCAATCCGAGCATTGATCTGATGGACCATCTTTCGGAGACGCGCTTCAGGTTGCGATGGATCAAGTAGGACGAAAGCACACCCAGCTTTTAGCACTCCGAGTATGGCAACCGCCGTCCATCTCGACTTTTCAAAGCAGACAGGGACAATGGTTTCGGGAGCAAGGCCACGATGGATGAGGTAACTGGCAAGGCGTCCTGCATGTTCCATCAACTCTCTATATGTTAGTTCGCCATCCCAACTGCAAATAGCAACCTCTTCAGAGCGATCGAGGGCCGAGGTTTCAATGAGCTCGTGAACACAGATACTGGAAGCTTCTGGGACAACGCTGTTCCATTTCCAAAACTGATCTTGGGCGTCAGGGCCTATAGCCTCGAGATCTTTGATAGGCGACTGGCTATCAGTAATGATGGAATCAACTGCTGAACTAAAGCGGTGGCCAATCCTAGCTGCTTCAATTTCATCCAGAGTCCACTTGGTATCAACCGTCACCATTAATTGGTCGTGGCTGTCGATGACACGAACTCCTATGGGGTACTAGTAATCCACATCAGTCAGTAACAATTTCAGGAAATTTAAAGGCCAATAATAACTTACTTCTGCAGGATCATGCCCTTCGGCCAACGATACATCAACCAAATCTTGATTGCCTTCTTGCTTCCCAGGCTGGCTCTTTTCTTGATCCAGCGAGTCGTCCTTCTGAAAGGAGATGACACTGTTGAATAATCTATTGGTTCCCAAATTCAGTGCATCATGGACTTCTGCCAATGATACAGTTTGATACGGTAGACCCTCAAGGTAGCGAGTGTGCAAGTCGTGCAATACCTCGGCTACACTCGTCTCATCAAAATTAACACGACAAATCAACATGCCGATTAGAGGCCCGAATATGCCTTCAACACCATCTATTGGCAGATCACGACCAGAGCACAATATACCGAATGACGTGTCAAGTGAGCGGGTGTACCACCGCAGGACGATTGCCCAGGCCAGTTGGATCACGGTAGCAGGCGTGATGTCTTGATCCTTGCAGAATCTTCGAATCCTCGCCGTGTCCAGGTTTGGAACCAAGATGTTTGTACTATTCTCTTCATCCTCCAATGGACTCGATGCTGACAAGTCTGGGAAGTGGCATGGCTCAGCCCCCTCGAGAAGGCCTGCCCAGTAGTGGATACCCTCATCGTGCGACTGGTTACCTACGAAGGATACGAAACCGGCGTAGGATGGAGCAGCGGGGGTAGCGTCGCCTTGGTAGGCTCTTTGTAGATCCTGGGCTAACAGCTTTGTCGAGTGTCCATCAACAATAGCATGGTTGATCTCCAAGATCAGACGTGCTTCGTAGTCACTCAATACGTGTATGACAAGGTGATGCTGTAGACTCGACGACGTATAATTAGGAGAATCGTGTGACAAAAGAGACTGCGTCACAACTGATTCGTTGGAGTCATGCCGGATCTCAATGCTGAGGCGGGGATTCAACAGAATGACTTGGTAGATTAGGCCGTTCCCAGGAAAGTCAGGAACGAAAACAGCGCGCAGAAGATCGTGACGCTGAACAACGATTTGCCAGGCTTTCTGCAGTCTTGCCAAGTCGATGGGTCTAGATGAGAAGCCAGACTCACTAGTTGTGACTTTCATCTGCAATCGCGAGTGGTAGGTTTTGTCGTCTTTGATCTGACTTATCAAAATACCCTCCTGCATTGGGGTGGTGGAATATATGTGCTCAATCTCGTCAACTGAAGAGATACCAAGGGTTGGGATGATATCGTCATGGAACTCTTCAATATCCTCATAAGTGTCAAAAACTCCTGGAAAGTCAGACAAGGTCAGCATTTTGTCGTTACTGCTCTCAACCATTAGTTCCTGGCTCAGGGCCTCAAGACTCGTCTGGTATTGTGCAATCCAGTCCGAGATGGGAAATAGAGAGGCCACGATTTTGGGGTAGATAAATTTGACTGAGAGTCGACCTCGGTTGACAACAGGGAGTACGTCGAAGACAGCGTGACGCCTGAATTTTGAAAATGGATCTGCATGCTCGAATTGACTGTTGGGGGCATTGATATTCTGGAAGAGGGAATCTTGACGTTCGAGTTGTCCGTAGCCACCACTGTAATTGAACATGATCTCAGTAGGTAGATTGGAGATAAACTTGTCCGAGTCATTCTTGTCGACGAAATGTGAGACAAATTGTGACCACCCATTCTGTGGCATGCTTCGCATCGAATCCTTGACCTCGCGGACATAGTCCTGTAATGTTTCCTTCTGTCTTCCGCATACTACCACTGGTGCCATGGTAGTGAACCAGCCGCAGGTCCTCGAAAGGTCTAGAGAATCATCCCAGACTTCACGCCCGTGGCCTTCGTTCCAGATAGTTGGCAGGGGCCTGTCATTGAAGGTCTGTCCGAAGGAGTACAGAAGACCTGAGATAAGTAACTCGATCGGCTTTGTTCTGAACATATCGTTGCAACAGCCAAAAATAGCTGATGTCGCCTTGGTGCTGAGTACGAAGCTCTGACTTGTCGTATTCTGAAGCATCTCATCGGAAGCTTTCATTCCCCAATACGACAACATTGGCGGTGGAATGTCGTCAATACCCTTATTGGTCCAAGAGAGGTTCTCTTTAGCGTACGTGTTTTGTAAGCTACACCATCCAGGGAACGACAATGGAGGTGGGAGCAAAGAAGCCGGGGCGTCAGATCTACTCGTCGACAAGAGAGTCTCGAGGTCTTGAAGGATGACCCTCCATGATACCAAGTCAACAACTAAATGATGAACTGTGAGGAACAGATTCTGTTCTCCGGTCTTGTTAATGAGAGAACCTGCAAGAAGTGGACCTGTTGTGATGTCTAGGGCATTGCGGCAGTGCGCGATAGCAGATGATACGGCATCATCGTCGGGGCATTCGTCCAATAGGAGAAGATAGGAGCCAGCGACATCTTTTACGATGAATTGTTGCCACTGGCCATCCATGCCTCTCTGGAAGCGGGCACGTAGCATTGGGTGAATTCCCACAATCACATCAAGAGCATCGCTGACTTGTTGGTAGCTGACATTTGTGGTGAGTTTCAGGAGGAAGCATTGGTCAAATTCAACATTTGGATCCTGCTGAAATCCAAAGAAGACCTTTTGGATAGGGCTGAGGCCAAATACCTCGTCTGACACAAAAGCTTGCAACGCTCCTGAATCAGTTTGGATTGTCGCTCGGTGGACCTCCGAGGCGTCGAGAATTTGACGGATTGTCTTGAGTTTAAGAATGGACGAAACTGTGACATGGAATGATGATGATCGCAGCGATGACGAGACTTGCATGGCAGTAATCGAGTCTCCGCCGAGACGTAGGAAGCTATCGTTGACTCCAATTGTCTCAGGTTGAATATTGAGAACACGGGCCCAAACGCTCTGAATCAACCGTTCCTCTGTTGTTGATGGCATTACCTTGTCTTGATGGGCTGTTGAGGAGGGTTGACCGGCAGTGGCCGGACGATGGGATATCACGAGTTCTCTTAGTCTTGGCCGATCAGACTTTCCAGAAGTGGTCAGTGGTAACCTGGCCAGGTTGAACCAGAGCGTAGGGATCATGTAGCTTGGCATCCTTCTAGATAGTTCATTTTCAACGCCTGGAGTTATGGAAACCATACGTATGCCAAAGTCGTTGTCGGTGGCTACTTCGCTGCTGCCATCAACATCAACAATGAAAGCAGCAAGTGCAGGACTTGAAGTATCGGTGGCTGGTATAACCTCGACAGCAAGCTGCTCAATGTGAGACATGCACTCGTGGATGTGGTACTCAACCTCGGCCAATTCGAGTCTCTGCCCTCGAAGCTTTGTCTGCTTGTCTTTTCTGCCTAGTATCAGTATCCTGCCTTCAGGTGAGTACCGAACCAGGTCGCCGGTCTTGTACACGGTTCCATGTCTTCGAGGTAGGAGCCAAGATGGGTCTTGGATGAAAGACGCCTTTGTGCGATCCAGATCGTGGAGATAACCCTGAGTTACGATAGGCCCTTCGATGATAAGCTCGCCGACTGCACCAAAGGGCATGAGTCTTTCCATGTTTTCAGGGTCAACAATCCAAGCATTGGAGCCTAGAGGCATGCCCAAATCTCCGGCTACAAGCTTCTCACCCGGAGAGGGCACCTCGATTCGGCTGGCACAGCAGGCGACAGTGCATTCTGTAGGGCCATAGGCGTTGAAAATATTATCAACGTTACCAATCCAAGGCTCAAAGTCAGACGGGAATGCCGGCTCGCCTCCAAAGATCAGAGTTTTGATCAAAGATATGTCTGCTGGCCGAAGCGTGCGAATCACCGAGGGAGTCATGACGGACGTGTTGGGAGCAAATTCCTGTATCGACCCAGCGAGGTTGCCTAGTATGTTGTCTTGAGATGGGACACAAATGCAGCCACCAAAGGCCAGAGTGGCGAATATCTCCATGATAGATGCGTCAAAGGTGTAAGCGGAAAACTGAAGGAAACGTGTTTCATGGTTGAGACCAAGAGTCGTCCCTTGATACGTGCAACTCGAGCTGACAGCACGATGATGAGCGAGGACTCCTTTAGGCACACCAGTTGTGCCCGAAGTGAAGATGACATAAGCCAAGGAGTCTGCATCTGCTTCTTGGACCACGTCTTGGCTTTTGGCTTCGTAAGTTTGCTGAAGCGTAGTCAGTAGCTTGGGTCCTATTGTCAAGACAGATCTCCCTTCCCCAAAATCAAAGTCCTGCAGCCGCTCCGAAGTGAGTATAAGCTTAGCACCCGACTGTTGTATAATTCCTTCTCGGCGTTCTGACGCCTGAGTCTGGTCTAGTGGCGCAAAAGCAGCAGAGGCCTGGACAACAGCCAGCATCGCCACAATAGTCCACGCTGACTTATCGAACGATAAGGGAACAATTACGCCTCGCCCAACTCCCAAGCTTCTCAGGTGGTTCGCGATGAGCCTTGAGTTGACCATCAACTCGCGATAACTTAGCTTTGCGTCCCAACCATCAATGGCTATGGCTTCAGGCCGTTGGAGCCTCTGGTCGTTGATAACGTCGTGAATGCATCTGTCCACGGCTGCAGGAACCTCGTCGTTCAAGCGCCAAATCTCCTCAGTATCTGACAGCATCAGACCCCCAATATCGGCCAATGCCTTCTGTGGCGGGTTATTGAGAATCTCTTCCGCAATAGTTACGAAATAGTCAAGAATTCCCTCCATTCTCCAAGTTTCGACAACATGAGGATCGAAAGCGCACAACACGTTGAAACTTCCATCTTTCTCGAGCTGACAGATTATTGTAATCGCATATGTTGTAAACTCACGTGCTTGTGAGATATTTTGCCAAGTACCCAACTCAGATGTACTTTGGGACTCGCTCTCGCTCTGTGGAGGCTGGACGACAAGTAAGGTCTGGAAGTTGCATGCCTGGTGACACTCAGGGCTGATGGTAGAGATTCGATGTAGGCCCGTCTGCTCAAAAGGCATGGCCGATATTGCTCCATCATGGACATGGTCAACAAAATCTGAAATAGACCATGTTTCTTTCAAAGGAACACGAACGCGTACAGGAATCGTGGTTATTGTCGGTCCGACCACCTCGTCGATGCGATCCACTTCCACGTCGCGCCCAGAAAGCGTCATACCAAACATGACATCATCAGTGCCAGTTTGTCGATGTATTGTTAAAGCCAAAGAAGCTCGGAGGGCAGTGGCCAGGGTCATATCCGCCTGAGGGTTCTTGGACAGTGATGGGCATGCTCGCTCGATGATGTTATCAGCGACCACAGTGTAGCCCACGCTAGGCAAAGGAGGAAATGGCTGCGAGTCGTAGCCAGATAGTTGAGCTTTCCAAAAGTCATTTTCTGCCTCGTTCTTTTTGTTCTCCAACATGTGCTTGACAAAAAGATTGAACTTTGGCAGTGGCCGCTGCAAAGACGCTCCACCGTGATATGCCATCTCAACCTGCTTCATCATGAGAGGCATGCTCCCTCCGTCGTAGATGGAATGCTGAATCGTCCAGACAAAGAAAGTCTTGAGATCTGCCTCACTGGACAAGATCGCATACCTAGCTAAAGGCCGGCCGAGGTCCATAGCCTCAAGCTTGTCGGTGCTGAGATACTCTTCGAGGTTGCTTCCTACTCGCCACCGTATTCCTTCTCGTAGTACTACCTGCTGCAAGCCACAAACATCGCTCTGCACGATTCTGGTCCGCAGGATCGGGTTTGCTAGCACAACCTGCTCCCAGGCCCGGCGGAATTGTTCCATGTTAATGTCATGTGAAAGCTCCATGACTCTTTGGAGGACATAGTCTCCCGAGTTCTTGATCGTCTGCGCCACGAGCCCTTCTTGCAAGGGTGTGCAAGGATAAATATCCTCAACGGCATCAATAGGAACACCGCAAATCTCGGCTACCTCTTGACAGCACTGCTGGGTATCGACCCTTGTATCGAGCAATGCGAATGGTGCCACTTCCTCGGAACCTGACGATACCGATCTTGACCAGGATTTGAGGGATGGACCCAACAAAGTAGCTAGGTCTTCCAACTTTGGACTCTGGAAGATTTGAGCCACTGACACTCGTAACCCAGCCTTGCGAGCGTTTCTGGCTAGCTTCATGGCAGCGACAGAGTCTCCACCAAGACGGAAGAAACTGTCATCGGCGCCAATATCCGAACAAGACAGGCCGATCACATCTGCGTATAGCTGAAGAAGCTTCCACTCGCTCTCCGTCTTTGGTTTTCGTTTGTGTGTCTTGGTCTTGTTTTGGAGACGGATGAGCTGTGATTTGGAGTAACTGGAGCCCAATTCCCGTAGTCTTCTTCTGTTGGTTTTGCCTGATACTGTAAGAGGAAGCTTCAATACTTCAAACCAGACAGTTGGGATCGCATAGGATGGCAGGCGATGAGAAAGCTCCTTTTCAATGTCAGGTGAGATGTTGAAGACCCGAATCGTCTCACCAGAATCTTTTTCCTGTCTTTCATCTGCAGATTCGGGAGGAACAACAAAAGAAGCGACCATTGCCTTTGATTTGTTGCCGCTTGGGACAATGACCTCTGCAATGATTTGCTGCATGTGGGGGAGTGTTGCAGAAACCTGAACCTCAACTTCTTTCAACTCGACTCTCTGTCCACGGACCTTGACCTGCGTATCTGCACGCTCAACATAGACAAGGCCGCCATTCTTGCTATATCGAACCAGATCACCAGTTCTGTACAGCGTTCCGGACCGGCCGGTACGCCGCATCCATTTCGGACTTTCGATGAAAGTCCTCCTCGTTCGCTCAGCGTCATTCAGGTATCCCAGAGCTAGAATGTGCCCTTCTACGAGGAGTTCTCCCACGGCACCTATTGGCAGAAGGCGTTCAGGGTCATGGCGGTCTGTGATCCAGCCAACCGAACTGACAGAATGACCAATGCGGGCTGGAAGTCTGTAGATTTCCTCATCGCAGTTCATGACGCAGTAGACCGTACACTCGGTTGGACCATAGCCGTTGAGCACTCTCTTCAAATGTCTCCACCGACAAAAGTCTTCTACCGTCGTTGCCTCTCCTCCGAGGATAATGGTTTGCAAAGATGGGATTTCTTTAGGGTCTATTAAGTTGGCCACAGTCGGGGTTAGGAAAGTGAGGTTGGCCTGCAATGTATTGATTGCCTTGGGAATGTCATCCATCCGGTCATCATTCGAGGGGATGCAGATGCAACCTCCCCAAATGAGTGTTGTAAAGTTTTCAGTTATGGATGAGTCAAAGGTATATGAACCAAACTGGAAGACACGGGAGGTACTTGAGAATCCCATCTTAATACCAGAATAATAACAGCTTGTAGTCGCTGCCTCATGGTGGGTCAGAACACCCTTGGGTAAACCGGTGGATCCTGAGGTGAAGAGCACATAACACGGTGCTTGTCGATCAAAGTTGATGAGTTCTTGTCCTTCTGGGACAGTGTTAGCAAGGCTGTCAATGAGTCCTTGGTTGACTGCCACCACGGTAGTACCCTCGCCGAAAGAGGTCTCGCCGTAGCGCGTCGATGTCAGAATGACTCGACCATCCACTTCGCCGAGTAGTTTCTCCCGCCTCTCGATTGCTTGTGTGAGGTCAATTGGAACAAATGCTGCACCGGCTTTGAGGATAGCCAAGATTGACACTGTTGCCCAAATTGACTTATCAAAGCAGATCGGGATCATGGTTTTGCCTGGTTTGACGCCCAGGTTGACCAAGTGCCATGCCAGGCGCGTACTGACGACGTCAAGTTCAGCATAGGTCATTTCACCATCCCATGAAAAGACAGCAGGTCTTGTAGGCTGTATCTTGACTTGCTCTGCAATCATCTCATGGACACATTTCTCCACGCGAGGCGGGAGATGATGGTTCCACTCCCAAAGTTGATTCCAAGTCAGGTCATCGAGAAGTTCCACGTCCTTGATCAGTTGGTTACCTGCGCTGTCCGGTTTGACGATGGAAGCAATGGCGGCGCTGAAACAGTGAGCCAGCCGATGGGCTTGTGTTGAGGTTAGGGCGACGCGATAGTCCATAAGGATGAGCAACTCTGTGCCATCATCGACTGCTCGAATAGAGATTGCATACTGTGAGACAAACCATTAATACTCTCATAGCTCATATTATCAACATAGTAGGCATATAAAACTTACCTCTGAGGGGTCAACACCACCTTCAATTGTGAAATCAACATGGTTCGCACTGCTTTCTGCGGCTTGTGCGTTCGGCTTCTGAAACGAGATGACTGTATCAAAAAGTGCAACATCCACATCCAAGCTTAGTGCAGTGTGAATAGCGGCAAGAGATACGTTCTGATGCGGTAGGCTCGCCAAGTACGCGTCTTGAACAGATTTGGTAAGATCGATAACCCTCTCCAACTTGTTCGAGAGATCCACATGACAGACAAGCATGCCAATCAGTGGCCCAAAGATATTCTCCACGCCATCAATCGGTAGGTCACGCCCAGAAGATAAAACACCGAAGCTTGGGGCGCTAGAGCCTGTGTAGTGTTTCAGAACCATGGCCCATGCGGTTTGGATAATGGTCGCTGGTGTGACTTCATGTTCAAGGCAAAAGGCCCGTATCTGCGGCGAGTTGATATCTGGTACTTGGATCTGTGTCGATTCACAACGCAGTTGTTTATTCCCCGTCTCAATCTCATCACCGAGAAGTGGGAACTGACAGGGTTCAGCACTGACGAGCAAGCTTGTCCAAAATTCAAGACCCATGTCATGAGAGTGTTGATCCAGATAATGGACAAAGTTGATGTAAGACGGGGCTATAATAAGAGACGTGGTGCTCTCATATGCTTCACCGAGGTCCTTGAGAAGAATTCCAATAGAATATCCATCCACAATGGCGTGGTTCATCTCGAGAATGAGATGAACCTCTTGGTCATTGAGTCGGTATAGGGTAAGGTGATGCTGGAGACGCCATTCTTGGGGGTCTGTGCCATGCAACAGTGTTGACGCCACAGCATCCGAAGTGGAGACCTCGCGTAGAAACGTGTCCATCGGGATTTGCTTGAGAATGACGTGCATGGCGCGTCCACTTCCAGGAAAACTGTCAACCAATATGGCACGTAAAAGTGAGTGACGCTGTACAACGGCGGCCCAGGCCTTGCGAAGCCTAGACACATCAACGACGCGTCCGGCCTGAGCTGAAACCTTGATGCTGACTCTAGAACGGTAACTTGTTGAGTTTTTGGCTTGGCTGATGAGGATGCCCTCCTGTATTGGCGCACATGGAAAAATGGCCTCAATGTCATCCAAATCGCGTATTCCTAGTTCGGGCATCATCTCCTCATGGAATTCGGTGATGCTGTCGTATGAGTCAAATACGCCTGGCATATCTGTAAGTGTCCATTGACGAGGCTCCGTGGAGAATCTCGCAGCTATGTGACTGAGAGCCGCTTGATATCCGTGGACCCAGCTCTGAATCTTGGCTTCGTGGCGGGCTGCAATTGAATCATCGTAGATGAAGGTTACACAAAGCGACGCGTCTGTCACATTGACAAGGACGTCGAACAATGCATAACGGGTATAACCAGCAGCTTGAGCGGAGGCATCTTCTGGAATTGGAATGTTGCGGAAGATGGCGTCCTTGCGCTCCAACTGCTGATATCTACCGCCATAGTTGAACATGATCTCTACCGGCAAAGAAGACGCGAAATTATTAGCAGCATCTTGGCTGCGGAACTTGGAGGTAAAGAAGGGAAAGCCAGATTGAGGAGTTGCTCTGATACAGTCTTTGACATGACGGACAAAGTCGAGTAGATCTGTTTGTGTTGGTCTGACTTGAATAGGGTATAATGTCGTGAACCAACCGACCGTTCGCGAGAGGTCAATACTGCTGTTCCAAGCCTCTCGGCCATGGCTCTCGTTGAAGATTGTAGGAAGTGGCCTTTCAGAAAAGACTTGACCAAAAGCGAAGAGAAGAGCAGATATCATCAGATCAGACGGTTGTGTGCCAAGAACATCGTTGGAACTGCCAAGAAGGGCAGCGCTTTGTCCCTTATCAAGGATGAAGCTCTTGATTGTAGTCTTGTCTGGTGATTTCACAGCATTGGAGGCCCAATAAGAGTGCATGGGCGATTCCAGGTCGAATGGCAATGCCTGATCCACCTGGAGCTGGTTCCTTGCATACTCGGCCTGAAGGAAGGTCCACGTCTCGAAGGGTAAAGAGGAAACCAAAAGCTTTCCTGCTCCAGAGAGCAAGGTCTCCAGGTCTTCGAGTATCACTCTCCAGGACACAAGATCTACCACCAAGTGATGGATGCTGAGGAAAAGGTATTGGGATTTGGCCACATCAATTAGTGTGGCCGTCATCAAAGGACCATCGGAAACGCTCACATCCCTTCGGCGATCAGAAATAAGAGTTGAAATATGGCGGTAATTGTCGAGCTGTGCATGATGGAGGCTGACCGCACTTTCAACGGCATCGATAGTTGCGGATGATAATCGCTGCTGCCACGTCCCTGATGGCGTCACCTCAAACTTGGTACGGAGAACAGTGTGAGTAGTGACGAGAGTGTTCAATGCCTCTCTCAAATCTAACAGTTCGATCCTTTGTCGTACTTCAAGTAGCATGCACTGATCAAAAAGCACAGTTGGGTCCCGCTGGTGCAGAAAGAAAAGCTGCTGTATAGGCCCTAGAGGAAAGGTCTCTCCCCTGCTAACAGCATCTTGAGCAACCTGGACTAAGTCATCAAGCTGTGATGACCCATGCTTGACATGATCCGACCGGGTGTTCAAGGATTGTATAATGGCACGGATACTCTTGTGTTGCAGAATATCCATTGTCGTGATATCCAGCCCTCGTGCCCTGGCAGATGAAGATACCTGCATCGATGAGATGGAGTCTCCTCCAATTCGCAGAAAGCTATCATCAACACCAATGGAAGAAGCTTCAACATTGAGGATGCGTGCCCAGATCTTCTGCAGAGTAGCTTCTTCCTCTGTGCTAGGGCCGCGCTTCTTTGCCACGCCTGGGTTCTGCAGAGAGGCCAGCTGGGTGGCGGATAGAGACGATCCAAGTTGTACAAGCTTCTTCCTGTCAACCTTGCCTGCCATGTTTAGGTCAACGTGGTCCAGGATGAACAACAGTGTTGGAATCATATAGATTGGCAGCTTCTCGCTCATTTGACGTTCAATGATGGGAGGGAGAGACCGAACGCGATATGCGGAGCCATTGCTTTCCATAGCAGTTCCACCGGCCAGAAGGTCGAAGCTACTGTCGTCTGCAACAACAAACAATGCCATGATATTTGTGGTACCTTGACCCGCTGGCTTAATGACCTCAACAACAAGATCTTGGGCGGGTACACAAGCCAAGGCATGATGCTCGATCTCAGCCAACTCAACGCGCATACCGCGTATCTTGACCTGAGCGTCTCGACGACCAACGTAAACGATGCTTCCGTCGTCGTCGTCGTAACGGACAAGATCCCCTGTTCTATAAAGCCGCCCTTGACGACCTGGAGTTTGACCCGACCCCTTTTGCAGCCAAGAAGGGCTCCTTATGAAGACATCTTTGGTCTTGTCAACGTCGCCAACGTAGCCTTGCGCAAGAATAGGACCCTCAACAAGAAGCTCGCCAATCGCTCCAATGGGCATGAGTCTCTCGGGGTTCTGCGGATCGACGATCCAACTGGCAGATCCTGTCGCTGTACCGATATTACGAGGCTGAACGGCTCCTGGAGTGACTTCTGCCGCATTACAGATGATAGAGGCTTCTGTGGGACCGTACAGATTGAAGACTCTGGTTGTTGGTAGCCATCTAGAGTAGTCTTCTGTCGTCGACGCTTCTCCGCCTAACATAATGGTCTGTAGTGATGGCACCTGGCTTGGCTCAATGTGCCTCGCTACCGAAGGTGTGAGGAGTGCGGTATTGACGGCCATGGACTCCATAAACCTTGCCAGGCCATCAGATCGCTGTGCTTCCGAGGGTACACAGACGCAACCTCCGAAGATTAGTGTTGTAAGGATCTCAAATATCGAGGCGTCGAAGGTGTAAGAGGCAAATTGTAGGACCCTGGACTGGTTCCCGAGGTGAACTTTGGAACCATGATAGTAGCATCCACTGCTGATAGCTTTGTGATCAATACGGACGCCTTTAGGCGTACCAGTCGAACCGGAAGTGAAAATGACATACGCGGCCGTGTCGGGATCTCCAGCAAGCAGTTCCAAGTGTTTCTCAATGAATGTAGTGCATGAATTAGGACTAACTGGCATGACTTGGATATCAGAGCCAAAGTCTATTTGAGACAAAATCTCAGATGTTAGAACAATCTTGGCATTCACTTGCTTCAAGATAGTGGCTATTCGATCACGCGGCTGGTTGGGATCCATTGGCACAAACGCACCGCCAGCTTTCAGAACTGCAAGCATTGCCACAATTGTCCATGCCGACTTTTCAAAGTATAGCGGGACAAGGGACCCACGTACGACGCCAAAAGACACGAGGTGGCAGGCCAACCTGGTTGTGAGACTATCAAGCTGGCAGAAAGTAAAGCCACCGTCATGGGCCGAGACTGCTTGCGCATCTGGCTGCTGACGTGCCTGAGTTGATATCAAAGCATCTGCACAAGCATTGATGGGCTCGGGGAGGTAACTGTTCCAAGTCCATATCTGTTGCAAATCCACAGCATCGGGTCCAAGGAGTTGAGCAATTGGCTGATCTGGACGTGCTTTGGTTAACATGTCAATGGTTTCTGCGAAGTATTCGACGACTCGCTTTAAACGAGGCTCGGAAATGACACTAGAGTCGAAGCTGCAGTGGATATCGAGACCGCCGTCAGCCAAGAGTTGACAGACTAGTGTGAGGGCGTAGGTAGTGAACTCTCTCGTCTGAGGCATGTCGAGCCAAGTGCCAAATTCAGTCTCGAGTGAGTTCGTTGTCGGAGGCTGTACAGCTAATAATGTTTGGAAGTCGCAAGCAGTACGTGTGTTATCACTGATCTTGGCAATGTTTTGTAGACCAGTCTGTTCGTATGGGATCATGGTGGTGGCATGATGTTGTAGCTGGCCAAAGAATTCCGAAACTGTCGAATCTGACATGACGCGAGCCGAGATGGGGACCGTGGCAATGGTGGGACCGATGATCCTCTCGATACCAGCAACAGGTGCATTGCGACCAGATAGCGTGGTTCCAAAGATTACATCTTCTGTCCCTGTGATACGATGGACTGTCAAGGCCCACGCGGCTCTGACGACCGTGGACATGGTGGCATCCAGATCTCCTGGAACTGAGGCAAAAGAACAAGACTTTTGCAGGGTGGAATTACCCGTGACAATATGAGTAGGACTGGGTAGCGATGGGAATTTTTGGGCTTCGGCTTGGTCGAAAGCGGCCTTCCAGAATGAAGCAGTCTTCTCGTTCTGCTCCAAGGTATGTTTGACAAAAAGGCTGAAATCTGGTGCTTGTTGTGGGCTCGCGCCGTGATAAAACTGCTCCAAAAGTGACAGGATGAGTGGTACGGAGGTCCCATCGTACAGGGAGTGATGGATAGACCAACCAAACATGGTTGACGAGTTATCCTCAATGATTGAGAAGCGGGTGAGTGGCTCTCCCAGACCCATTGAAGCGTGCTTATCCTGCTCAAGGAATAGTTCAAGATTGCTTGAGTGCTGCCAGTCGACCCGGGTGTGTCTCAAAACCACCTGAACCAGACCAATGCCGTCGCATTGAACAATTCTTGTTCGCAGAATTGAGCAGCATTGGACTGACTTTTCCCATGCCTCTTTGAATCGCTGCAGATTAATACCTGCCTTTAGCTTCATGATACTCTGCAGAACATAGCTCCCTGATTGCTTTGATGTCAGAGCTATCAACCCGGCTTGGAGTGGAGTGCAAGGATATATATCTTGAACGTCCAGGGCATCCACGCCACAGAGATGAGCGACCCTGTCTTTGCAGTCTGTGATGTCAACATCGCCACCCAGCAGAGAGAAGGCTTCAACCTCAGTAGGTACCTCATCAGCCTCAGAGTCCATGCTTAGCTGTGCTGACAACTGGCCTAGCTTTGGCTGTTGGAAAATCTGTGCAACAGAGAGTGTAATGCCGTCCTTTCTGGCATGGCTCACTAGCTCCATGGCAGTAATGGAATCACCCCCAAGGCGGAAGAAGCTGTCATCGGGGCTAATGCTGGACTCATCGAGGCCCAGCACCTTGGCCCAAAGTTGTTGCATTCGTCTCTCTGCCTCGGTTGACACTGTGCGGCTTGACCGAACCCTTTTAACAGCAGCTAGCTCGGAGACGGTGAAAAGAGAGACTATCTGCTGAAGCGCCTTGCGATCCGTCTTGTCAGAGCTTGTCATAGGCAGCTGATCTATGGTAAGCCAGATGGTAGGTATCATGTAAGTCGGCAATCTCTTCCCTAGTTCATCTTCAATTGACGGAGGTAGTGAATAGACTCGAGCATTTCCCTTATCCGGCGATGAATTGGCGTCGGGTTGAAGCGCAGGAACTGCCAAGACACTGGCATCTTGTAGCACTAGAAATGCTACGAGAGCCAAACCAGCTGATTCTCCCCCAGGCTTTGCAACAAGAGCCGAAACTTGAATGGCCTCTGGAACACATGCCATGATATGACTCTCCGTCTCGGCTAGTTCCATACGTTGACCGTGAAGCTTCACTTGGGAATCCTTTCTGCTCACATAGGCCAAATGACCTTCGTCACTAACATATCTGACCAAGTCACCTGTCTTGTAAAGTCTTCCTCGTCGTCCAGGAATAACTGTAGCCGGATCAAGCTCACTAGAAGACCTAGAGCCATGTAGTAGCCAAGAAGGATCCTCTATGAAAGATTCGGCTGTGCGAACCTCATCATCCAAGTAGCCTTGTGCCAACTGAGCACCTTCAACGACGAGTTCGCCAATGGCACCAATTGGGGCAAGCTTGGACTCATCATGTGGATCAACGATCCAGCATGTAGAACCAGAAGGAATACCGATGCAGTCCCTGTGTGCCGCGTTGGGGAGTTCATCGTTTATCACGCAAAGAACGGCGCATTCAGTAGGGCCATATACGTTCATAACAACATCAAGGTGATGCCATCTCGCGAAGTCGGCAGGGGAAGCAGCTTCACCGCCAATAGCGATAGTACTCAAAGGGGAGACTTCTGATGGGTTGACTAGCCGCGCGACCGTTGGGGTTAAGAAGGCCGTGTTGACCTTCATTTCACGGATTGATCCAGCGACATCATCTAGGCGTTGGGTTGGCGAAGGAATGCAGATACAGCCACCAAAGATCAAGGTAGTGAAAATGTCAAATATACAAGCGTCAAAGGTGTACGAAGAAAACTGCAGCGTTCGCGTGTTCTTGTTGAAGCAAATGCGCCGGCCGTGATATGTGCAACTTGTGCTGACAGCGCGATGCTGAAGAGTGACACCTTTCGGGATGCCTGTGGATCCAGACGTGAAGAGACAATACACGATTGATGAAGGATCAGCCTGTACTCTAGTTAATTTCTTACCTTGATACACCGACTCGAGATGCTGCATGAGAGCAGAGTGTACTGCCACGACGTAGCGATCTGGGTTATTGGGCAAGATGGTCTTCAACTCTTCCGAGGTTAGGATGATACTCGCGTTGACCTGCTTCAAGACCATCTCTCGTCGTTCGGGGGCCTGTGTGAGGTCAATTGGAACAAACGCAGCTCCTACTTTGAGGACACCCAGCATAGCCATGACGACCCAAAGGGACTTGTCGAAACACACAGGCACCATGCTACCAGGTCCGACTCCCAAAGAAGCCAAGTAACATGCGAGGTGATTTGAATGGCGATCTAGGTCTGAATAGCTCATCTTCCCGTCCCATGATTCAACCGCATAGTCATCCGAGGCACTCAGCGCCTGCTCCTCGACCAAGTGATGTACACAAGCCTCGATGGGTTGCGGGACTTGTTGATTCCGTGTCCACAACTTCTCGAGGTTACGGTCATCGAGTAGGTTCAAGTCGGAGATGGTGCCATTGGCGTTGTTCGTGATGGAGCGTATAGCAGCGCTGAAGCATCTGCCTAGTTGAGACTTTTGAAACGAGCCGAGCTTGCCTGAGTGGTCAATCAAGATCTTGATTTCTGTGCGGGTGTCGAGTACTCTGACAGAGATATGGTACTGTGGTTCGTTGTTAGCAATCCAAATACTTGATGGCAAGATAGCTGCCCAACAAGGCGCTCATGCTGCACTCACATCGCTGGGATCAACTTCATTTACAAGTTGCATTGACAGACCATCCTTGATATCTCCTACAACATCACTCTCGATCTTCTGGACAGACAAGACAGTGTTGAAGAGCGCAGAGGATCCAAGGCCCAAGACACTATGCACAGCTGCGAGAGGAACCAGCTGGTGCTCAAGTGCCATCAAATAGTCCGACTGGGCAGCCCTCAATGCACCCATCACCGACTCATTGCTACCGAGCGAGATGAGAGCAGTGACTATACCCAGAGTAGGCCCAAAGATGGTACTTATACTGTCAATTGGATGATCTCGACCTGAGCAAATGACTCCGAAGGAAGGCCTCTGGATCCCAGTGTATGCTTTGAGTACCATCGCCCACGCTACCTGTATGAGTGTCGCGAGAGTCAACTCCCGCTCTGCACAAAACGTTCGTATCTTGTTGGTATCGATATCTGGCACGGAAATGAAATCTATCCACTCCTTGGAACCCTGCTCCGTCCGATCAAGGTCAAGCTCAGGGAAATAGCACGGCTCAATGTCGAAGAGAAAGCTTCTCCAGTAGTCAATCCCTTCATGGGTCGATTTGTTGTCAATGAACGAAATAAACTCGCGGTAGGTCTGTGCAGGAGGTAGACTTTCACCGCCGTTGTAGAAGTAGGCGAGTTCCTCCATAATCATGAAGGTCGAATGACCATCAACGATAGCATGATTGAGTTCGAGTACGAGATGCACCGCACCGTTGTCCAGTCGATACAGAGATAGATGGTGCTGCAGGCCTAGCTCATGATAGCTATTTTCACCCCTGTTAAGCACGTCAGAGAGTGACGACTTGTCCAGATGTGTCTTGATGTCAATTTGAGAATTGGGAGAGCTCAGGATGACGTGCATTACGCGAGTGCTACCGGGAAAGTCCTTGACCAAAACAGCACGCAAAAGGGGATGGCGTTGGAGAACCTTCTGCCAGGCTCCTTCAAGTCGGTCCACATCGATAATGTCATTGCCATTGGCCAGATGCAGCTGGAAGTCAACCCTTGACCGATATCTGGTTGAGTCTTTGGCCTGGCCGATCAAAATACCTTCCTGCATTGGAGAACACGGGAAGATATCTTGCACATCTCTAAGCTGTAGGCTGGTGCCTATGCGTGGTAGGAACTCATTCTTGAACACTTCAGCCTCTTGGTACGATGCAAAAACCCCAGGAAAGCTAGAAACAGTCCACTCGGTTACATGGCTTCCCGCAACAAGGGAACCTACACCTTCAGTTTTCACCTTGGAGATAGGGTGTCCACGGTGGAATTCCAAAATGGCAGCGATAGTCTTGTGACGCAGGATATCAGCGGTTGAAACACTGAGACCACGAGCCCTAGCTTCAGCAGAGACCTGCATAGCTGCAATGGAATCACCACCCATGCGTAGAAAGCTATCATCGATACTGACAGAGATGACATCAGTGTCAAGACGAAGGACTCTTGCAAATAGTTGCGATAACAGGATCTCGGGTTCGGTGGTGGGATATCGCTTGTCTTGGTGCGCACTCTGGCTCAACTGGGCTAGTTGAGACCTTGAAAAGGAAGACCCAATCTCTCTCAAAGCTTTCCGGTCAACTTTGCCATTAACTGTGAGCGGCCACCCAGCCACTGCGACCCAGACTGTTGGTATCAGATAGCTAGGTACACGCTCAATGAGTTGGTCCTCAACAGACTTGGAGGCTGTGAAGAGACGAGGGGCCGTATGATGATCGCTCTCCTGATCAAGGACAAATGCGGCGAGAGTGGTCGATGAATCATCATTGTTGTTGCAGAGAACTTCGGCTACTACTCCCCCAACCTCGGGCATACAAGCAAGGACGTGGTGCTCTACTTCTCCAAGCTCAATTCTCTGACCACGGAGCTTGACTTGAGAATCTTTGCGGCCCAGATAGCTCAGCACACCATCCTCATTATACTGAACAAGATCTCCAGTTTTGTAAACCTTTGCACTTCGGCCAGACCAGACAGGAGCATCAATGAAAGCTGCTGTCGTTGCCTCGGGGTTGCCTATGTACCCTTGGCCAACTACTGGCCCTTCGAGAATAAGTTCGCCTACAGCACCAACGGGTAGTAGTCGCTCGTGGTTATCTGGGTCTACCACCCATGTACAAGCACCTACACCAGTACCCAGACGGTTGAGCTGCTCTCGCGAGTTCTGGTCGTCATTGATGACGCTATTCACTGTGCATTCTGAAGGTCCGTAGTTGTTGACGACACGGATGCGAGTAGGCACTCGCTCGATGTCAGTAGCTCGAATCGCTTCTCCTCCAAGGTTGAGCTGCTTCATAAGTGGTAGCCTGTCAAAATCGACCAGGCGTGCGACAGATGGGGTAAGAAGCATGCAGTTGACCTCCATAGCCGCTATGACATGAGTCAAATTGTCCTTCCGATCGGATTCGGACGGTATACAGATGCAACCGCCCACTGCAAGCGTTATCAAGCTGTTCTGGATACAACCGTCGAAAGAGTATGCAGCAAAGTCAAAAACACGAGCATTTTGACAGGTAAGGCGATGGGCTTGGTAGTGGATAGCTGATGCGAAGGAGCTATGTGGTATGAGGCTTCCTTTTGGTTCTCCTGTTGTACCAGATGTGAAAGGAATATATGCAATGGATGAAGGAGAGACAAATGGCAACTCGCTTAGCGTAACATCCAGATCAAACAACATGCCATCTACAACGATAGTCTCGGAGACAGACGGGGAAATGATAGCATGTCCACTGACAGAGGCGAGGGCTAGTGTAGCTCCCGTCTGACGAACAATACTGAGTATGCGATGCTTGGGAAGAGTAGGTTCGACCAGAACAAAAGCCCCGCCAGCTCGTAGGACAGCCAGCTTGGCTATCACAGTCCACATTGACTTTTCGAAGCACAGAAGAACTGGACTGCCTTCAATGAGACGCTTCTGTAGCAAACATGAAGCAAGGCGTCCAGACACTTGATCGAGTCCTTGATAGGTCAAATCACCATCCCAAGAGTGTATAGCAGGGGCTTGAGGGTTCAGATCTATCTGTCGCTGGATGATCCCATGAACACACTCGTCGACTCTGGGCGGGAGTGGGCTATTCCATCGCCTAATTTGTTCGTCATCAACCGGTGTAAGAGTCTTCAAGTCTGCCAACTTGGAGAGAGATTCAACATCTCGACCGGATCCTGCAAGTTGTTGAATCATGAAAACGGTTTGGTCCAGCATTCTCTGCATTTTCCACTGCTCCACGACCCTAGGATCGAACGAACATTCAAGCTGAACACCAGATGCCGAGACGTTACAGTTGATTGTGACGGCGTACGAGGTGAACTCTTGGGTCTGGAATAACTGAAGCCACTTGCCAAAGTCATCAGTGTCCTCTAGGCCAGCTCCCTCAATAGACCTCGAGGCGTTAACAACAAGCAATGTCTGGAAGTTACAGGCCCGCTGCGCTTCATTACTGAGTTTTGCGATATGTTGTAGGCCGGTTTGCTCAAACGTAATCATGGATGTTGCTGTATCTTGTACTTGGCGAAGAAAAGCAGCTGATGAGCTGTCACTTGGGGGAACACGCACGCGGAAAGGAATTGTGGCAATGGTAGGACCGACGACCTTGTTAATGTTGTGAACAGCCATGTTCCGACCAGAGAGCAATGCACCGAAGACAACATCATTGACTCCCGTGTACTGATGGACGACCAATGCCCACGCAGCTCGTACGATGGACGCAATCGTCACCTCGGCTCCGCCAGAAACCTGGAAGGGACCGCTGCGGATAGTCTCGTCGGCAACGATTTTGTTCTCTCCGGGAGTGAAAGGAGGGAATGCTGATCCAGCGAACCCAACGAAAGATTTTTTCCAAAATTCTTGAGCTGCCAAGGTATCTGTGTTCAAGATGCTCTTGATAACTCGATTGAAGTTGGCGTGCTCTGCAGGAACTCGACTATGATATCTCATAGTAAAGTGCTCCTGAACCATGCTCCAAGACTCAGCGTCATATAGAGCGTGATGTATTGTCGCCACAAAATATTTCTTTCCCGTCTTGTTTTCGATGACAATTCCATATCGTCCAAGTGGCTCTGCAAGATTCATTGGCCGTAGCTTGTCTTGTCTGAGATACGCATCTAGGTCATCGCCGACTTGCCATTTGACGTTATAATCAATGACGGCCTGAATCAATCCCAGGGTTAGGTGTTGCACAATTCGTGTCCGTAGAATTGGTAGCTCTTGGACCGTTTGCTCCCATGCGGCGCGGAGAAGAGCCACATCGACAGATGGTGATAACTCGAGCACGCTCTGCAAAACATAATCACCCGTCTGGACTGAACTGAGTGCCAGCAGTCCTTCTTGGAGTGGGCTACAGGGATAGGCATCGAGAATAGCCACTGCATCGACGCTACAACTATGACCTACTTGCTCTCTGAGTAGGGAGTGATCCACAACATCTGATAACAGGGAAAATGGAAGGACTTGTTCTAGAACTGTGTCGACCTCTACACTCCCCCAAAAAGTGGCTAAATCAGATAACCGCGGCTGTTGAAAGATGAGTGACACAGTGATGATGTAGCCGGCTTTTCTTGCAGCGCCAACCAGTCTCATGGCACTGATGGAGTCTCCGCCAATACGGAAGAAGTTATCCGACGTCCTAATACCGGCTTCTTCGAGACCAAGAACCTGCGCACACAGACTGATCAAAGCTCTCTCAGCCTCTGTTTTCGGCGCAAGCTCTTCTGTCTTACTCCTTGCGTCACCATCCGCGAGCTCGAATTTGGAATGTACAGACCCAGCCATCCTGAGCCTCTTCCTGTCTGTCTTTCCAGCTGAACTTAGAGGTATTTTATCGATGGCGAACCATAAGGTTGGGATCATGTAACTCGGGAGATATCCGGATAACTGATCCTCGACAGCTGCAGAAGGTGAGAAGCTCCTCATTCTGAGTCCATCGAACTCCCTCTCTGCACTAGAAAACTCGACGTGTTGGGTCGCTTCCGACTCAAGGACCACGAAGGTCGCCAGCACAGAGCTTGCAGCATCTGTTTCCTTGCAGACCTCGGCCACCACTTGTTGTGCATAAGGAGTCATACACTTCAAGACGTGATGTTCGACCCCCTCGAGCTCCAGACGCTGGCCGCGGATCTTCACTTGGGTGTCCTTTCGGCCGAGAATAATGAACCGTCCGTCCTCGCCATACCTCACTAGATCACCGGTCTTGTATAACCTGCCGTAGCGACCTGGCGAGTCTGGAGTCCCCTTTAACAGCCAATTTGGATTCTCTATGAAAGAATTTGCAGTCTTGGTAGGGTCTTTCAGGTATCCTTGGGCCAAAATAGGACCTTCAATGAGTAACTCTCCTACTGCGCCAACCGGAACGAGTTTACCATGATCAGTGGGGTCCACAATCCAACAGACCG
Organism: Fusarium algeriense; assembly: GCA_002982035.1. Classification (NCBI taxonomy): domain Eukaryota; kingdom Fungi; phylum Ascomycota; class Sordariomycetes; order Hypocreales; family Nectriaceae; genus Fusarium; species Fusarium algeriense. Next base: position 35,727 of record PVPY01000039.1, read on the forward strand.
AACCTGTCGCTGTTCCAATATCATAGACACTCTGGGTTTCGTTGCTCACTGGGCTAGATGTGCAGAGAACAGCCGCCTCGGTAGGTCCGTATGTCTGCGTGATTCGGATGTGCCTCCAGCGCTCAAAGTCCTCTTGCAGAGGGGATTCACCAATGAAAAGGATGTGTGTCAGACAAGGTGTTTCTTGAAGCTGAATAAGTCTTCCGACAGATGGGGTAACTAGAATCGTGTTGACTTGCATTCTACAAATGCTTGTTTCGAGTTCATTCCGGAGACTTGAATCAGATACTGTACAGATAGTACCACCAGCGATCAGGGTTGTGAAGATATCCCAGATAGAAGCATCGAACGTGTAGCTGGAGAACTGCATCACTCGTGTATGAGAGTCAATGCCTGCCAGTCGACTGTGATAGAGCAAGCTAGTAGTAATAGCCCTGTGCTGTGTGATGACTCCCTTCGGGATTCCGGTGCTTCCTGAGGTGAAAATTACGTATGCAATGTCTTGAGGACTGACGTGCGGCAATGACACTACGTCCAATTCAGATCCGCGCAGTTTTTGCAGAGACTCTAGGCTGATGGGTATAACTTGTCTCTCTGAACCCAACAAGAGACCGCGATATTGTTCGGATGTGAGGGTAACATGGGCGTCGATCTGCTCAAGAATATTCTCCCTTCGGCCCTCTGCTTGAGTTGGATCCAAAGGAACAAAGGCACCTCCAGCTTTCAGTACCGCTAGTCTGGCAACAATAGCCCAAGTGCTCTTCTCGAACAATAGAGGCACTAATGACCCATTTCCGACGCCTTGCTCGATGAGGTGCTGTGCAAATCGTGTTGAGATGCTTTCAAGCTCAGAATATGTCAGCTTGCCATCCCAGCCGTCGATAGCTATGGCGTTAGGCTGTTCCTTGCCTTTCTGCGAGATTATATCGTGGAGTGTCATCTCCACGGCAGGTTGCACGGCCTTGTTCCACTTCCATATCGTCTCCAAATCACCTGGGGTGATGTGATCGAGGGCGCTGAGCTTCGCGTCCGGCGAGCGGGCCAATTGGACGATAGTGTGATCCAGCTGAGCGAGCATCCTCTCGACCATGGATGCGCCAAGGACTCGCGAGTCCACATTGGCAACAACTTCAATGTTGTTTTGCCCTAGCGTACAGACAATAACAAGAGGATAAGTGGCAGTCTCTAGTACATCTGGCGTATGCTTCCAGACACCAATAGTAGCAGAGTCATGGACCAATGGATCTTCTTCCACGTGTTGGACAGTTAAAGTAGTCTGGAAGTTGCAAGCCTGTTGAGCTTCACGGTTGATGCGCGAAATATGCTGCAGTCCAGCTTGCTCAAAAGGCATCATATCAGCCGCCTGATCTTGCACACCTTCAAGGAACTCAGAAACTGTCACTGCCTCATGTACAGGAACACGTACACGAACGGGAACCGTCGCTATGGTAGGCCCTATCATGTCATTCAATCCTGGGATAGAAACGTTGCGACCAGATAAGGTAGTACCAAAGACAACATCATCTGTGCCCGTGTTATAGTGAACAACGAGAGCCCATGCAGCACGGATCAACATTGCTGGGGTAATGTTTTTGGTGCAGGTGTTAATAGGGATTGGAATCGTCCGTGATACCGAAATATCCGGGTTTCCTTCTGACAAGCCAGTGGGCAATGGTGGGAATGTCCCAGAGTCAAACTCCAGGGTCACCCATTCCCAAAAAGCCAATGCAGATACTTGACTCTTGTTCAGAAGGTATTCCACGTATGTGTTGAAGCCAGGAGACTCCTTTATCGCGATTCCGTAGTAGAATTGGCGAAATACCTCCTTCATATGACGGAGAGCAACTCGGTCGTATAAAGAGTGGTGAAGAGTCCAAACGAACGACATATTGCATGGCTCTTGGCCCTGGATCAGGGCATATCTGACCAATGGATTTCCGAGGCTCATGCCTCTCGTTTTATCATCTTCGATGTACATATTCAGGTCTTCCCCATGAGCCCAGTTGAGATGTTCATCCACAACCACCTGCAGAAATCCAAATATGTCATGCTCCACGATACGAGTTCGCAGGATTGGAATTGCTTTATAGGTCTGCTCCCAAGCCTGCTTAAAGCGGCCAATATCGACCTCGGAAGCTAAATGCATGACTTCTCGCAAAGTGTAATCGCCTTGACTTTTGGCAGTCAACGCGAGCAAACCCTCCTGTAGAGGGGTACAAGGAAAAATGTCTTCGATGAACGCAGTGTCAACACTACACATGGTTGCCACATCTGAAATGCATTGCTCGACATTAACCTCACCGGCGATGAGTGAAAATGGCCCAATGGCTTGTTTGGTCTTAACATGAGCAGCGTTGTATGGAAGTTGTGCCATCTGAGCCAACGCCGGGTATTGGAAGATTTGGTCAACAAAAAGCATGAACCCAGCTTCCATTGCCGCATTTGAAAGCCGCATGGCTGCGAGAGAGTCGCCACCGAGCTGGAAAAAGTTGTCATTTTGGTCGATGGTTTCTTGATTGATTCCGAGAATTTGTGCCCACAGCTGAGCGAGATTCAAATAATCGCCAATGAATTGTATGAAACCATTGTCTTTTATTTTATCTCCATTCAAATGAAATGGGTTTAAGATTGGCGGCGCCATCTCTTGTGGTGCTTCGACATCAGTCTCGCCTAGATTCGTTGCTAGGTTTCTACTGGTGTCAATAAGTTTGAGTTGAGCCATTGAGTTTACAACTGTTGAGGCAAATGATATGGTAAATAATTCTCAACGGCGCAATGCTATAAGTGCTATTCCAGGCTCTGTAATTCTTGAGGCTGGCTTATATTGGTCATGAAGTAGAAGGTGATCTGTTCGCTGAAGGACTTCAACACACCAGGGATGTTTGCTCCACTAGAGTGCGTTGGCCAGGTCCTTACGCCAGCTAGGCTATTCGCATGATATGACTGAGGCTGGGGGGTAAGCTTATCCGTTATCATCTATCGCTTATCTGCATACCATGGCATGGCCACAGTGCCTACTTTGACAAAGCCCCCAGCTATCGAACAATACCCCATGAAGAATCCTTTGGCGTATTAGGAAATATTTTCACGATTCGGTGATACAGACTAATAAGGCAGGTCGTGAAATGGAGGCAAGAGAACATAAGCACTTGGTGACTCTGTAGGATGCTGTACCCTGTACATTATACTATCAGTGTATGCAGTCGATCCACCACTGAGGCTTTTAACGGGATTCCGTAAGCTGTAAAGAAGGCCAATCACAGTCTATGTGATAGCGCCTTGAGGACTTGAAGGGGTTGAACAGTCAAACTGACCAGGAAATGCGGTACATACGAGAATCACACAGTGACGAGATGCGCAGCAAGTCAGCAGTCAGCCTCCTGGAGTGATTCAGGAATATACTGCATGTCGACCTTCCATTATTGGCAACCATGTGTTCAGGTAGTTCACGGATTCTTTCGCCACTGATGTCAGGTACAGAAGCCTCCACTGTGTCACTACCCTGTAGGATAAAGATGGGGGTGCGCTTCATCAAGATTTACTTGACAATCATATAAAAGCTGAAAAGGAAAAGGTTGAAGCGTGCAGTGCAAACAGACGATCAACCCCAGATAGCGACATTCTGGAACCAACGTGCAGCACAATTGAACTTTAATCCAACATGACAGCAGCTTGTCAACAAGAGCCGACGCTGCACGCAGCTAAGCTTAATACTGCGCAATTGCTGCAGAAGATACCATTTCCTCTCCTTAGCAAACTTCACCATCTCAAAGCAGGAGTAGAATATGCGGAGCCCAGTCCACCAGAGTCACCTACGTCAAAAGCAAAGACTGAACATGACAATACTCAGTCTATGCTCGAACTTATGCTGAGATACGCAGACCGGGTCACCGAGATGATCTTGAGTCCCGGCACCGAAGGCATCGTTGCTCATCAGGATTTACTCAGGCTCCTGATTGACTACATAGAGCAAAGCGTATTGGCTAAGAGGAACATTCATACAGGAATTGCCCATTTTCCAATCACGAATCTCGAAAAGTCAAAACTCTTGCACTCTTATTACGAAGCTCTACATGCTGCCAATCTCAACCCTATTCCACAGGAGAGTGGCCTCTTTGGCATCAAAACCAAAGACAGATCAACTGAGATATACACCGTCTTTGGCGGACAAGGCTTGAGAAGTGACAGCATTGAAGAGCTTCGCGAACTCATGGATACATATACCTCTATGACACGAGAAATTATCCATGATTTAACCACACTCCTCGACAATCTTTCGAGAACAAACGACATCACGAGTCAACTCTTGCCCCAAGGCCTCAGCGTTCTCTCATGGTTACAAGACCCCGACCAAGTGCCAAATTCAGAATACTTGAACTCTGCGCCCGTCAGCGTTCCTTTGGTAGGTCTGGTGCAGCTCGTTAACTACGAAGTCACTTGCAAGGCTCTTGGACTCACGCCGGGTCAGTTCCGCAACCGTATTGCAGGAACTACAGGGCATTCCCAAGGCATCATCACTGCTGCGGCAACTTCCTTCGCCGATGATTGGCCTTCGTGGAGAGAAGCTACCCGTGTGGCCTTGACAACGCTGTTTTGGATCGGCATCCGCACCCAGCAGATTTGGAATTCTCAACTGCTTCATAATACGATTTCAGAGGCCATGATACAGGACTCTATTGACCACGGCGAGCGCAAACCGTCCCCAATGCTCAGCGTTCGAGGACTCGTCAGGGAAGATCTACAAACATGCATCGATGCCACCAAACGGTACCTCAAGGATGTGACCCAGAACTTGGCGATTTCAATGGCGAATGGGCCACGTCATTTTGTCGTTTCTGGACCTCCCAGGTACTTGTACGGTCTCAATCTGCAAATCCGAAAGAGGAAAAATCTTTCGATCCAGAGGAGCAGCGACGACAAGGCTGATGCCGTCGGAGGCATGTTTCTGGAAGTCAGCGTACCATTCCACACTAGCTGGCTTAAGGCGGCGGTCCCGATGATCCAGAACGATCTTAACGATGTCTGGCTGCATTCGAGCCACACTGGTGCCAAGATCCCTGTCTTCAATACCGAAAATGGACAGGATCTTAGCCAAGAAAAAAGCTCAAACATGCTCCATGAGCTGGTGGAGCTCGTCGTAAGCAGAGGCCTTGACTGGGGTAAGGTTACAGCGCATCTGCACCCGCAACCTGCTCGATCCCCGGTAGTGCTCGATTTTGGGCCTGGTGGTGTTCATGGGATCAGTTCCCTTTCCTCGTCTCTCAGTGGGTCTCGTATAATCTTGGCTGGGACACTGGGCGCTAAGAAAACAGATGTGGGTTACAAAGGGGAACTCTTTGCATAGACAATTGTGATCTCTGGAGGGAAGAAGTTTTAAGGAATAGAAAATAAACCTTTAGGCCTCCCCGAATACCAACTATATTTATAAAGAATAGAGGATTCTTAGACGAGCGTGACCAGTACTTGTTCCAATGCAAATAGTTACCAGTTGACTGGCAGCGAATGTGTCATTGTACTCCCTTGCGAAACTTACCCAAGATTATGGAGTAAGGTAATAGATAGGCATGAGAGAATAAACGAGGATAATATATCGACCAATAGGGTTGGCATAATCCCGAGACTCCACAACCTTGTTCACATTCGAGGATATCTAGGGTATATAGTAATACACTAATACGAGATTTAGCGCATTTTGGAAGCTATTGCTTTTCTGGAAGGTGTCACAAATGCACACTTATGCAAACAAACACAAGGATTGGAATTCTAGGCGCGGATAGCAAAGCTTATTCTTAACACAACAAACCTTCCTAATCGGGCCTAACGGAAGGATTGATGCTTATTGTGCCTTATCTCATAATCAGGCCTGCCTACCAGTTTCTCCACAGTCTCCAGGCAGAAAGAGTTATGAATCATGTTTGCTCTAGCTATGAATAGAAGGTTGTACCTGAAGGATCTGTCTCCACTACTTAACCATGTCTAGTCTACGAAGCGGGAGTCCACCACGTACTGGGGTTTCAGCCTTTACCGCTTTAGCTTTCACACGTCAATAGCAAAGTGTGAAAGATTTGCGGTTTGTATCTCAGCCTGCATTGTATAGCCCTTCTTTATTGTCTCGGCTATTGAGCCCCAGCTCCAATCGTCGACGCTCATACTCAACATCGTGTACTACTGTCCATGACGTCAAACTCCAAGTAACAACATCAACTCCAGCATGGCGTGTCGCAATGACGATACCTTTGGACCCGTAGTCCAAGGGTGCCGGGAAAATTTTGACTTTACTCTTCAATTCGAAGAGATTTTTTTCTCAATCGTGCCTTCGTCTATTTTCCTCGTCCTTGCTTTTGGACGGCTTGTGTGGCTTTTTAGGAGGCCGACCATTGCTGCAGCCAACGTCTTTCTGTGGGCAAAACTTGTAAGATCTACTCTGTGGCCCTAGCTTAATACTAAACAATCCTGACAATAAACTTTAGTCTGGGATTGTGATACTTGCTGCCCTTCAACTTTCTCAGCTAGTCCTTACTACTCATCATAGAACCAGACTCGTGCCTCTATCAGTTGCCTCTGAAATCCTTCGATTTGTTGTCATCATAGCTATTCTCCCGGTTTCTTTTGCTGAACATAAACGGACGCCAAGGCCTTCAGTGCTGCTAGGTTGCTTCCTCTTTCTGACTTTGCTTCTTGACATTGTACGAACTCGAACTCTTTGGCTTTTGACAAGGCATCTTGGTCATTATGGTGCTGCTCACGCCGGGGTAGCTGTCGCCACGACCATCCTCAAAAGCATTGTCCTTGCGTTCGAAGCACAGCACAAGAACTTTCCCCAACAGTGGAAAGTTAGCCACAGCCCGGAAGAAAGAAGCGGCATTTTCAGCCTGTCCACCTATTTTTGGGTAGATAGATTGCTTCTCTCAGGATACAAGTCTATTCTTGCCGTGGATAACTTGTATGCTCTTGACGAAACCATGTCCGCCTTCAGCTTGCAGGAAAAAGTGAAACAACAAGAGATCAAGAGACTTACAACCTTCACATCCGCGAGGTTCAGTTCGCGTATGTTTTCTACCCTGTTGGGGCCTCTTCTACTCGCCGTAGTGCCTCGAATAGCTGTCATCGGCTTCACATTCTGCCAGCCGTTTCTGATTCAAACAGTTCTGGCAAACCTGGAGTCGCCCGGCGATCCAAAACACGGCTACGGATTGATTGGCGCCACTGCTATCATCTTTACTGGCATAGCCGTCTCCAACGGCCTCTACTTCTACTGCCAAGAAAGATTTGCCTGCATGGCCCGTGGTATCCTTCTTACAGCAGTCTACAACAAAACGATTTCGTTACCTATCGATGATGTCAATGATTCGGCAGCGCTTACGCTGATGAACAGCGACATCGAGCGCATTAAGATGGGCCTCTTACCCCTTCACGAGTACTGGGCCAACGTCATCGAAGTGATCCTCGCTTCCTGGCTTCTGGAGAAGCAGATCGGTGCCGCCTTCGCAGCACCTATTGTGGTTATAATCCTCTGCATTCTAGCTTCGGGAGGAGTTGCATCAATCACAGGTCGACGGCAAGTTGCTTGGATGAAAGCAATTGAGGAGCGAGTTGCTGCCACCGCCACTGTCATCTCAACAATGAAATCACTAAGGATCTCAGGCATGACAAGTGCAATTGAGAAGCTTATACAGCAGTTACGCGAGAATGAGCTCAGAATCGGAGGCAAGTGGCGTCTGATGCTTGTTGTTGCCGTCACTCTCTCCTTTACGCCTATGACAATCGGCCCCCTTATGGCATTCGCAGTCACATCTAGGTCTCTTGAGGTCACACGCATCTTTCCTTCCTTGGCATATATCATGTTACTAGCTACACCCCTCTCCAGCTTGTTACAGAACCTACCAGGTCTGCTGTCGGCTTTTGCGTGCTTGGGACGCATCGACACGTACTTGAAAAAGGAGAGTCGATTGGATCCTCGTATCATGTATCAAAGCGCCTCTTTCTCGCAGGAGAAGGCTGCTATATCCCAAGCAGTACCAGCACTCCAGGTGACTGGAGGAAATTTTGGATGGACGGCCGAGCACAATGTTCTGCGAGATATCAACCTCAAGATACCCTCTGCTTCTCTCACTATCGTCGTGGGTCCAGTGGCATCTGGCAAATCCACTTTCCTCAAAGCCCTTCTGGGTGAAACAGCATTCTCATCCGGAACCGTTGAAGTTGGAGTCAACTGCCACAGAATAGGATATTGTGACCAGACACCGTTCTTATTCAATGAAAGTATTCGAGCCAATATTATTGGTCATGCCCCTTTGGACGCCACACGCTACCAACAAGCTCTATACTATACCGCCCTAGAGGTCGACTTGAAACAGCTACCACAGGGAGACCGTACCATTGTTGGAGGAAACGGTATTTCGCTCAGTGGTGGACAAAAGCAACGCCTCGCTCTAGCGAGGGCACTGTATCTTGAAGCAGACCTCTATCTACTTGATGACATTTTGAGTGGTCTCGATGCCGCCACATCAAGCCTTGTTTTCCAAAGAACACTAGGACTAAATGGGGTTCTTACCTGCAGAAAGTCTACTGTGGTTTTTTGCACTCACGATGAGCAATACCTTCAATTTGCCAACAACGTTGTAACCATTAGTGGAGATGGTTCATTGACGGCGGTACAGAATGGTACCAGAATTGACAATCATGGTGAGCTCTTCGACGAAGTAGGTGACCAGGTTTCAGACCCTGATTTAGAGACGGATCACTCGATAAACTCAAATGGTTTGACTGAGAAGCATCCAAAAGATGAAGCGCGACGATTGGGAGACTTCGCGGTCTATCGTTACTACTTCTCCAGTATGGCAAATTGGGTGATAACATTGTTTGTTATATCGTGCTGTTGCTATGGATTTACGGCCAACTTTCCTACAGTCTGGCTGAAATACTGGTCTGCTGATGTGATACGCCCGAATCCTCAACAATCAGGCGCCTTTTACGTTGGTATATATGCTCTTTTGCAGACGTCATGTCTGTTATCACTCTCTGCTGTTGTTCTCCTATGCACCCAGTCCATGATCTCGCAGACCGGCTCAAGACTGCACCAGAGGGCACTGCAGACCGTCATTGGCGCCTCGTTGCGATTCTTCGCTCTTGTCGACAGTGGCACGGTCACAAACCACTTTGCCCAAGACTTGACTCTGGTTGATAGTGAACTACCCCTTTCACTTATCAACTTTGCCCTATCACTCTTCGCGCTGGTTGGAATGGCTGCTGTGATTGCTGTTGCGTCTCCATGGCTGGCGGTGGCCTATCCATTCTTAATCGGCGTCGTTTACTATATCCAAGTGTTCTACCTCCGGACGTCGAGGCAGCTTCGACTCTTGGAATTAGATATGAAAGCGCCTCTATTGTAAGTGTGCTTATTGATCAATGGCCGATTTCTTCCGCGCAATGGCTGACTATGAACAGTGCGCATTTCATTGACACAATTTCAGGGCTGATTACCTTACGGGCTTTGGGATGCGTAGATGTCTTTATGGATATATGCAATGGTCTACTAGACACTAGCCAAAGACCTGCATATCTACTGGCCATGATCCAACGGTGGCTTCAATTTGTTCTCCGACTTACCGTCATGCTACTTGCTACCATGATTGTTACCCTCGCCACCCAACTGCGCACTGATGCAGGGTTCACTGGAGCTACACTTGTTACCCTCATGACCTTCGGGGAGATGTTGGCAACAATAGTCCAGTCATATACTACGCTTGAGACAAGTATAGGAGCTGTCGCTCGACTGAAGACATTCAGCTCATCAACCGAGCAGGAGTCCAAACCTGATATCAATACCTTACCAGATTATAAGTGGCCGCAAAGTGGCCACATTGAAATCAAGAATGTATGGGTATCATACGGGTTAGTACATCTCTCAACGATCAGACCGTACCAGGCCAGGAGCTAAACTATGTTGCAGTGGAAAAGATCTATCCGATCGGGAGGCCATAGCGCTTCGGGACGTTAGTGTAACATTTCATGCTGGTGAACGCGTTGCGATTGTTGGACGAACCGGAAGGTATGACATTTAAAATTTCTTGCTTTTTTCCTGTTGCCTAAAACTAGGAAAGACCTCGATCATGGGTCGGGTTAAATAATCATAACACATTTAACTAACCTCTTATTTAGCGGAAAATCATCTCTTTTACTTCTCTTGCTACGCCTTGTCGACCCTTTGCCTGCCAATGAGCCTTCGAGAGGCTTGACAGTTGACAAACTCTCCCTTGACGAAATTGATCGGGACCTTGTGCGACGCCATATCATCGCCGTTTCTCAAGACCCTGTCTTTCTACCTTCATGTCCAGGCTCAACATTGCGGAGTAATCTAGACCTTTTCCATGAGGCATCAGATTATGATCTACTTGACATATTACAGTTACACAGCCTCGAGTTTTTGGTAAGCGAGCAGCCAAGCCGAATTGGCCTTGATGACTCTTTTGACATCAGTTCACTTAGCCATGGTCAAAGACAACTCTTCAACCTGGCAAGAGCAGTTACTCGACGACGCATTCGAAATGAGTCTGGTGCCAAAGGAGGGATCCTGCTGCTCGATGAAGTTTCGTCTAGCGTCGACTCTCAGACCAATGACAAAATGTGGAAGATTATCGAGGACGAATTTGTTGGATACACGGTCATTATGGTTGTCCATCGGCTCGATATGGCCTTCAAGTGCGACCGTGTTGTCGTCATGGAGCAAGGTCGAGTGGCAGAAAGTGGGCAGCCAGATGACTTGTGCCGAGAGAAGGATGGAGCTTTCAAGAGGCTGATAGATGCTACAGAGGCAGGGAATACTGGAACGCCGAACGAAGTTGCTATAGACTCATATGGAATCTAAATTGTTTTGTTTATCTCTTATAGTGGCAAAGAATTCTTTCAGTTCAGCAACATATCTACATAACCTATCAGCACAACACCAACAATTAGGAGTGGCCTGTGTCTCGTCCTGGAATGTTTGGAGAAAAGTGTCTGATTCAAGCTCCTAGATATTTCAAGACTCTCAATAATATAAGGAAGAGAAAAAGAAACAGACGAGTATTAATAGCACGTGGCATACTTATTTGGAAATGTTGTAAGCCATAAGATATAGTACTTAAAAGATAGTAAACTTTCTCAAAGTTTGGGCTTCTGACAACATATTACCTCCTAATTCCAAGGCATATAGGAACTACTTAGTTACATTGGCATCATAGGTTGTGTGTACAGTGAGAAGGGGAGATATAACTGCTGAAGATGTATCCCAGATACCCTAAAGCTTGTTAGTCAGAGTAAGGTAGTTGTGAAACCTGACTCGCCTTCTTAGTATACACAGATGAATTAATCATCTTCTTTACGTCGTTGACACTACGGCTGAGGCAGGCGAAGCCGTTTCCGATCACACTTGGAGGCTTCTCGGAGCCTGTCTCGCTCAAGCACTCTCCCGCGTACGTGTAGAGGGGTGGCGAGAGATCACATTTGAAAGCTTGATTTCGATCTGCTCCAGGTCGATCCCAAATAACGACAAAGCTATTGGGTAGCATGTCAGCTTCATGGCCCACGAGGATGAAATATGTTCATGGTCTTCATACTACTCTTTCAAAGCTTGTGTAGATTGAAATCTTCTTCTAACTCGCGATAGGCTCATTGTAGACCGAAGACTATATACGCGGCAAGTGTTGAACATTTTCCGTTAGAGATATCTAGAAGGAAGTGTGATAGAATTTAAAAGATGTGTATCATTGGTAGAGTCATAGAAGAAGTTTCGGTAGACCTTTAAAAAATCTAACATTTACTTTATCCTTGTATTTATGTAATTGGCGAAGCTTAGTTGCCTAAATATACCTTCCAGGGTCGGTAATATGGGTGAACAAGGGGTTCTCTATCGGCTTAATGCAACTGAGAGTGGCCTCGTAACCGCTGAAAGATCAATTTTCCTCCTATTCTTCCAGAGCTAAGGATTTAGCAAGCAGATAACCTAGCTCCAGAAGCATGCACAAACCAGGGTTATGAGTCCAGTGTCATATTTTAGTCTGCTTATTCTTTGCAGAAACCGAAGGATCTGGAACAGTACACTACGACTTACCTCCTTCCTCTCCGGGATAGATACTTAAATCCTATCTCGAATCCACCAGAAGCAGACTATCTCGTAATACGCGCGTTAGATAAATAAAGCTTGCCAAAGCATCGAGGTCAACAGGTTATGAATAATGCTTTCTCACAGACTTAGAACTGGTCCGGAACGAATAAATAAGATTATTAATTATCTGTCACCGACGGAAATGATGATGACACTTGGGGCATCATGTCACCAAAACTCCTGTATCATACTAGTGAAATATTACTTAGATAACCTAACGAAATTGAGCCAGAGTCCTAAAAGGAATAAACTTTGTCTTTTCCAAGTCCCAAATACTCTCTTTGATATAGGGGTCTGCTTCCACCTTTCCCATAAACCCGTCCCAATTGCGCTCTTTGACAACCATGACCGAGCCCTTGAATGGACGCTTGGTGATATCTGCATCAACATGCCTTTCAAAAATTGGTCCTGTGATCCTTTGTGAACATCTATTCCTAAACTTCATACTTCCACTTACCCGCCCAAGAGACATAGCCCTCATTATGCAGCCTCAAGAAGTTTGGTGAGTGGCGGGGTCGTATTTCCACACGACGAGCAAGCTGTAGACGAGTGAGCATGACATACATGTTATTGAATAATCTGAATCTGTTGGGAGACTTTGGAGCTTACCACATTGGCCCTATCTGGAAGTATAACAAGTCTCTCCGTCGACTCGGTCTGCAACTGACTGGAAGTTGATCTAGATCTCAACTGCCGAGTGAAGGGTCGAAGAACAAATGTTGCACGACTCGACATTATTGCACGCATCGTGAAGTCGAGATACTGAAGGTAAGGGGATGTGAAAGGCGAATCTGGTTTTCTGAAGATCTTGGTAGAGAAATATGCTTCACAACTGACATTGGTGCAAGTATAGGGTATGTGGGGCAACCTTGATCTGAACGGAATTCCGTGCGATCCTGATCTGAAGCTATGAGAGATCGGGAAGGTCAAATGTCAGCTCATTTGGCCACGCATACAGGGTTTCGGGATAATGATATCCTTGGCCAGCAACACCTCGCTCGAAGAATATGTATTATTTGATCGATCGAGCTAGATCTGACTAAAACAGTTTCCAAGTGACATCCAGTTTAGCATATAGGACCTCCCTAAATTGGTCATAGAGCTGTGTATGTATGCGTACGTCATGGGTGGAATCAATTCACAAGGATGTCTGCAGGATATGAGCCAATAGGCCTTTATTATGGCTAGCCTATCTTGCTTATGCAGGTGTGAAATGTGCCATACGGTAAAATTCTACGCTTTTACAAAAGAGGAAGGTTGCTTTGATGTATGTGACTTCAAAACTTCCAGGACACACCCAAAAGCTATGGTAGTACATACTTGCATCGAACCTGGTATGAATTTAAGAAGAAATGAGCGAAACACGAATGTTCGTAGGAGCAACTCCACAGTAAGCATCAATACATATCTTGGCCCGTATGAACTCCTCGTAAGATAGTGGCAGTTGTCCTTCCTAATAGGTAACCTAGGCCGATAGGATCTGAATCCTGGAATTAGTCGTCTGGCGCCACGATTCGAAAACCATAACCAGAAATCTAACTCGGGCTGTGAATTTCCTTGAGCAACCAATCAAATCACGTGATAGAGACAATTGCTCAGTCTAATTATAACAGCCTAGATATGATATATGGACATTAATACACATACAAAGTCTACTGCCAAATACCGCCATTTCGCTAACTTAAGTAAGAGTTCCCAATAAACACAACTCCGGCTATGACTTTCTTCAACTTGCTCCGTGCTCAGCCCGTAAAAGACAATGCGGCTTACTTCGGCTCCCCGGCATCGCAAACTATACCCACCAATTGGCGGACTTTCACGGATCAGCCCTTGACATCATCAAATATTGTAGACCTTTTCGCCAACCGCATCCCCGTGATACGCCATGAGGGCTTCCTTCAACCTGCCGAACTTGAGAAGATGCTCGAGATTGTCAGACTCCACCACCTAGTAGATATTCTTCCCCTACCTTGTTCTACACTTCCTGACCTCGTTCCTAGGGCCAATATGATACCGAATTCACATGGCCTCGCGTTGGTATTGCAGGTATAACCCAATATGACCATATTAGAGGTATGGTTATTCTCTGACCGCAGTTGGCGTTATAGACTGAACGTAAATAAGATCCCGCAAGCTATTTCCGCAAAGTTTCAGAGGCAATGTCACTTCAGAGGCAGTGGAAATCCGAGGCTGAAATCGATGTTGTTGAGCGGGTCATAGCTATACTACACAAGACTTCTGGGATGCCAGTCAGGAGAGCTTCTGCTGACGAGGAGGTCTACTTTGCTGGAGTTTTGCGGGCCATGGACCGCGGCATCGGTGTTCATGCTGACTTTGCACCGTACGAGGCAGCTGGCTGGTCAATCGACCAAATTGTTGGCCAGCTAACATGGAATGTTCTCTTAAACGAGATCTCAGGCGGTGATACAATCATATACGACCGGCAGTGGCGCGCCCCGGACGACGATGAGTCCTGGCGCAAGCCGTTTCCCCGAGATAGTTATCAGCCCCAGATGCTTGAGGGTCACCCCTTCAAAGCAATGCGTGCTATCCCGGGTGACCTCACTCTCTTCAATCCGCGAAATTTCCACGAAGTCAAGCCTTGCGACATTGACCGCGAGCACCCAATAGCTGATGTTCGGTTCACCATCAGCTCTTTTGTTGGCTACATACCCTCTCGGGACAATGAGCCTGCAACTCTTGTCCTATGGTCATAAGCTGTGCTTGGGCGAGATTTAGCCTATTTTAGGGTAACTTAAATAATCTATCTGGCACATGGTTAAATTCCCTGAGAAGTAACTATTTACCTCCTGTTCATCTAGATCAGCCTTGTAGAAGGTACACATAGGTGCATAGCGCCAAGCATACAAATCAGCAACGCCTACATGCATATTACTGCTTGACAGGACAAGGGTAGGTAGCAATGAGTCAATTTAAACACTGCGCCACAATCCTGCTTACTACCAATACCAGATAGACTAATGACCCTAGATAGTTACATGGCAGGATCGATCCTGACTAGCACTAGGGTTATTTCCTGTAGGCAGCAGCTTTGCTGAAGGATCAGGTGGTATGCTTGTTAAACACTATTACGGAAGGCAGGTCAGCATCTAGAAGCTGGTACTGATCAATCTCATTGATCCATTGGCTAAGATAAGCGCCTTCCCCATCTTCTCGCAGTCAGTAGGGTTGTTCCTGGTGATACAAGATAGTACTACGGCAGCTCCGGGGTGTCCGTAGAAGATTATTCTAGAGAGACAGAAGTAGGAAGGAGGGTTAGTGCACTTTATTGGGAATATCATAATCTGCAAGTGTGGTGAATAAGAAAGACACTAGTTAAGTGCCTGATACTTTATATGTACGCTCAAAGCAAATTGTTGACGTTACTTATCAATTTCTTGAATAATTATTGACTGGTATCGTAAAAAATAAAAAAAAGCATTTATCGAAATTTGATCCAGCGATGTCTGCACAAGCCGCTCAAATCACGACAACTAAATTGTCGCGCACGAGCAAACAGGCCGCCTCAACTGCCCGGACAATATCCCTTGCAAGGCACTGCGAAATCTCCTTGACGAAAATACAGACCTCATTAGCCATTGTTCTGGGAAAATATAGTGGTTCAAACGAAATCCTACTTGGCATCGCCAATATCGCGGACAGTAATTCCAGCGACGACGACAAGCAAAATGGAGTCACAGCAGAAATCGACATATGTCCTGCCAAGATTCGGGTGAATCAATCCGAAACCTTGCTCGAAATCTTGGGAAGAGTTTGTGGTCAGGTTGGGGAAGCCAAATCTTCGACTGATTGTTCACCGCTTGATAAACATTTCGAGGACATGGCTGTGTCTGACTATAACTTCGACGCTGTACTCATTGAACACAGTGATTCTGGAGAAGTCATGGACAATACAGGACCGAAGCCAGGGAAACTCAATCACAGCTCTAGCATTCCTGCACGATTCTCGGACCTAGACATACATTTCTTTGTGAAGAGCTCCGCACCACAGGTTCTAGTCCGGTGTTTCTCGACAATCGACGCCTTCAACGGAATGCTTGAGACTGTTCTGGATGTTTGGCAGCACGTACTTGAGCAAGTCTGTGAAGATAGTAGCCAGTTACTGGTCTGTCAATTGGATTACGTACCGCCATGCCATATGAAGACTCTCCTCGATTGGAATTCCAAGGCTCCGAAATCTGTGGAAAAAACCATCCATGAACTCATACAAGCCAGGACCATGTCGCAACCCGATGCTCCAGCTATCTGCTCTTGGGACGGCAACCTCACTTATGGACAGCTCGACATCTTGTCCACGGATCTTGCACATCATCTGGGCGGGCTTTCTGTTGGCCGTGAAACCTTTGTCGCATTTTGTTTCGATAAGTCCGTCTGGCCTACCGTGTGTATGCTGGCAATACTCAAAGCTGGTGGCGCCTTTGTCGCCCTTGATCCCAAGCACCCCGCAAATCGAAAGAAGAGAATTCTCGAAGCTACGGACGCCTCGGCAGTCCTTACTAGCCCTCAGTATGCTCATCTCTTCAGTGATATGGAGATCACAGTTGTTCAAATCGATAAGCACCGTGTCCAGGCCATGTCAGGTCGAGAGCAGACACTATCCCTGCCCTCAACAAGGCCAACAGATGCCATGTACATTGTTAACACCTCTGGGAGTACTGGATATCCCAAGAGTATCGTCATTGAACACAGTGGCTTGGCGAGTAGACTCCCTGGCCTTGCCGAAATGGGTAACATCACATCCAATTCTCGCGTATTACAGTTTTCTGCTTATAGTTTCGATGGATACATCCACGAGACCTTTACTACGCTAGCATACGGTGGTTGTATCTGTGTGCCTAATGATGACGAAAGAGTCAACAACCTTGAGGGGGCTATCGTCAAGATGAACATCAACACCGCCAATTTGACGCCTAGTGTCGCCCGGTTGTTGCGTCCTCGGGATGTACCATGCTTGACAGTTCTCTCAGTTGGCGGCGAGACCATTTCAAGGGAACTGTTGGAAAGTTGGGCAGACCGTGTGGACATGTGCAATTTGTATGGACCCGCTGAGTGTATCGTCGGATGTACTTGCAAGAAATCTCTTCGAGCTGATGATCAGCTTAACAACATCGGGAAACCTCTCCAGGCTACTTTGTGGGTTGTCGACTACGAGAACCACGATATTCTGTGTCCTGTAGGGGCCATTGGCGAATTACTTGTTGGAGGCCCAGGCCTAGCCAGGGGCTATACTGACCCCGGCTTGACCAGTGCAGCTTTCATTGAAAATCCTCGATGGGCAGCAGACTTGCGTTGCACAGGGCAGTACGCCAGATTTTACAAGACAGGAGACTTGGTCAAGTACAACTCAGATGGTTCGCTGGTTTACGTTGGGCGGAAAGACTCGCAGGTGAAGGTTCACGGCCAACGACTCGAGTTGGGTGAAGTTGAGCATCACTTGTCCGCTTGCGATTCAGTCAGAGAGGCTGTTGTTCAGTTCCCATCCCAGGGAGTGTACAAAGACCAGCTCGTGGCTGTCGTCACTCTACAAGACGTTGGCAATTCGCCAGGTAACAGTGGACCACTTGATCTAATTACTGGTCTAGCCAAGGTGGCCGCAACAACACAAGTCCAAACCATCTGCCGCATCCTCTCAACAACCCTGGCACCATATATGGTTCCGCAGACTTGGCTTGTTGTGAATTCAATACCCTTGAACGCAAATGGAAAGCTGGATAGATCCCGAGTGAAGCAGTTTTTGATGGAACAATCTGTCTTGGTCAACTATACTGTTAGCCACGACCAGCATGTAAATCATTCACTATCCTTGACCGTCACTGAGAGGGCATTGCAAAGACTCTGGGCTGACGTCTTAGATCTACCCTTCGAGTCTATATATGCTGGCAGCCACTTCTTGGAGCTCGGCGGCAACTCTCTCAAAGCCATGCGGCTGGTTTCTCTTGCTCGCCGTAAGAAAATGCGCGTTACATTGGCTAGCATCTTTGAGGGACCGGTTCTGGCTGCTATGGCATCACGTGTTGACTCGATAAAGAACCGGTCGAAGAAGAACGATGGCGTCAATACTCCAGTAAATGACATGGTACACACAAATCGGCCTTTTGAGCTGGTAGGCGGAGAAGTGGCGGCGCGTGGCATGTTCAAGGCTGAGTCCCATCTGCTTCAATATGATACATCTTGGGACGACATCCAAGACATGTATCCATGCACTCCCTTACAAGCTGGCCTGATAGCACTCTCGGCAAAGGATCCAGGCTCGTATACCCTCCAAGTCGTGTACGAGCTACCGCAGAGCATCAACGTCGGCAGATTCAAGGCTGCATGGGAGACATGCTATCGCGAAATAGACATCTTACGTACCTTGATCATCCCGTCGGCAGAGTTGGGACCTTGCCAGGTTATTTTGAAGCCTAAGCATAGTCGACAATCGAATATATGGCAGCAACAGGATGAGGATAGCCTAAACAACTATCTAGCCCGCGACCTCCGGAAGGCCATCAGCTACGGCAGCTTACTCAACCGCTTTTCATTCCTCCAAAACGACAAGTATTTTGTCTGGACGTGTCATCATTCCTCCTATGATGGTGTCTCAATGGGGCTCATAATACGAGCGGTTGAGCAGAGATATTATCAAGCATCGTCAAGGACATTCAAGAAAGGGGAGGATATTCTTTCTATGGCAACCTTCATCCGCCACATCCACTCCACCGATCCAAAGGCTTCACAAACATATTGGCAATCCTACCTCTCGGGAGCTACCCCAGCCAAGTTTCCCCGGGCTCTCTCAGCAACGACCGAGCCGCGGGCTGATGCGAGATTCCAAATCCAAGTCCCTCTGCGAAGACCCGACATGACAGCCCATTACAGTAAAAGCGGCATCTTATCTTCGACCATCATTAGAGCAGCATGGGCTTTAGTCCTAGGCCGCCACTCGGACACCTCAGATATCGTCTTTGGTGTGACGCTGGGTGGAAGGACGGCCGACGTCGCAGGCA
The DNA here is from genome assembly GCA_002982035.1 of Fusarium algeriense. NCBI lineage: Eukaryota > Fungi > Ascomycota > Sordariomycetes > Hypocreales > Nectriaceae > Fusarium > Fusarium algeriense. The sequence continues at coordinate 54,882 of PVPY01000039.1, forward strand.
TTGATAGAATAGTCGGGCCTACTGCTACTACTCTGCCTGTGCGGGTGCGAATAGATCCCGAGGAAACAGTCCAGGCGTATCTAGAGAGGGTTCAAGCTGAAGCGACTTCTATGATAGCCTTTGAACACGTTGGTATCCCCAAGATTGCTGCGATGGGCCCAGAGTATCGTGTGCTATGTGACTTGAGTAGCCTGCTGCTTGTACAGCCACCAGGAACAGACGCGGGGTTAGACTTGTTAGGCATGCCACCGATCGATTTCACTCAAGGAAGAACAGAAGAAGAGGCGCGTCCAGAAGCAAAGTCGTACGGTCTCAGCGTCGAGGTTGAGCTCGGTGATGAGGTGCTCAGTATGACTGTCAGGTACGACAGCAAGCTGATCCCAGGACCGTTGATGGAACGCATAGCGGACCAACTGGCGCATGCGATCCAACAGTTAGCCACTGGGGCAGTCACAGAAACAGTAGAAAACAAAGTGGGAGACATCGACCTTGTGAGTAAACAGGACGTCGCTCGACTAGCGGTTTGGAACGAGGCGGCTCCCTCAGTACAGAATACAACAATCACGGCAGAAGTGGCTCGATGGATAGCTCACGATGCAACGGCGCCAGCTGTGTGCGCATGGGATGCAGAGTTAACCTACGGCGAGTTAGACAGGGCCTCGGAGCGTATGGCTCGCATCCTAACAAAAATGGGCGTCGGAGCAAGCCATGTCGTACCCATCTGCTTTGACAAGTCGGCGTGGGCTGTCGTGGCCGTGCTGGGCATCCTACGTGCAGGGGGCGCTTACGTTGCGCTGGATCCAACCCATCCAAAACACCGACTCGAGGGCATTATTACTGATGTTGACGCATCTGTCATCGTTGCTGCACCCCAACATGCTTCTCTTTTCTCAGCGCTCCAAGGGGTCCGTGTTGTGGCCTGCAGCGAGCCTTTCATCACCAGCCTTATTGCTGCAGGAAGCCAAGCAGAGGCAAGTATGGACATCGACAGCATTCTTAAGTCTCCAAATCCGTCAAGCGCAGCATTTATTCTCTTCAGTTCAGGCTCAACGGGACGACCCAAGGGCATTGTATTAGAGCACCAGGCCGTCTGTACTAGTACGCATGCGTTTGGCTCCGCCTGGGGAGTCGGTCCAGGCACGCGCGTGTTCCAGTTTGCCGCTTTTATCTTTGATGTCAGCGTTGCTGATATGGTGATGTCGCTGACTCGGGGCGCCTGTGTCTGTATTCCTTCAGACCACGAACGTCTCCACGACACGGCTGGCGCCATCCGCCGCCTACGGGCTAACTACGTATCCCTGACGCCGAGTGTGGCTGCACTCTTGAGTCCTGCCGATGTCCCAGGACTAAAAACTCTCGTGCTCGGCGGCGAAGCGCCCACACGCGAGAATATCCGCACCTGGGCCGCCTGCCTCAACCTTGTGATCTGTTACGGCCCGGCTGAATGCGGCATAACCTGCTCTGGCACTGAGCCAGCCAGTCTAGCTTCCGATCCTTCCAATATTGGCTATGCATTGGGCTGCCGCATGTGGATTGTAGATCCAAAAGACCACAACCGATTGGCACCTATTGGCTGTGTTGGTGAGATCCTAGTCGAAGGCCCTATCCTGGCTCGCGGATACCTCAACGACCTTGCCAAGACGAGTGCGGCCTTTGTCGGAGATGCTGCTTTTATTCGGCGATTCAGCAGTGATTACCAACCGCGTCGTTTCTACAAGACAGGTGACCTTGGCTACTATAGACCGCAACTTGACGGCTCTATCAGCTTCGCGGGCAGGAAGGATACTCAGGTCAAAGTTCGCGGACAGCGAGTCGAGTTAGGCGAGATTGAGCACCACATCTATGCAAGATCAGACGTTCAGCATGTCGTGGCGACGGTTCCCTCAGCAGGCCCTTTCAAGAACCGTCTAATGGCGGTGCTGGTCATGGCTGACAGTGTTGTCCTCGACAGCGATGCTCAAGACTATGGGGGGGCTATCGCCATACAGTCTGGTATATCGAACCAGAAGACTACATTCCTTGCTTCAGAGATCAGTGACTATCTCGCAGATCGCCTGCCACGCTACATGATCCCATCCACATTTATCTTTGTAGTGAGCATCCCTTTCAACACATCCGGCAAGCTCGACCGCAGGAAAGTCCAAGCTTGGGTAGAGACCATAGACAATACCACGTACCAGCTCGTCACCAGAGCCACGGAGATGGAGTCTCTGGATGCACCTTTGCAACCGGCTGAGGAGCTTCTGTTGCGCGTCTGTAGCAACGTCCTCAAACTGGACCCTGCAAAGATTCGGATGGGCCAGTCATTCCTGGCGCTTGGTGGCGACTCAATCACGGCCATGCTGGTAGTATCTAGGTGCCGATCTGAAGGCATGGTCGTCAGCGTCAAGGATATCTTGAGGTCAAAGACGATGCATCACCTGGCCAGCCTCGTCACTCCAGTAAAGGTCTCTTGTACATCACTTGGCCCAAAACAGGTACGACTCAACCAAGATGCCACAGGGCCGGTTGCAACCTCTCAAGCTGGTTATGACGCTGCGCTTTGGCACTCGGCACGCGAGTATCTTGGGCATGTTGACATGGCCGAGATCGAGGCTGTGTACCCGTGTACCCCAGTACAGACTGGTATGCTCATGGCCCATGCTCGCAATTCCCGATACTACGAGGTCAAGAACATCTTTGAGGCAAAAAGTACAGTCCCTGGCGTTCCTGTCGATGCAGACCTACTCGAGCAGGCATGGAAGGACCTCGTCGATCGACAACCTGTGCTCAGAACCGTCTTCTTCGAAATGCCTTCGAATAATATATTTCACCAGGTTGTCATCAAAGGTCACAACGACACTCGTGTTCTGCGTTTTGATCTACCTGAAGAGAACGATGAAGACGACCTTGTCCAGGATTTTTTCTCACGACATACTATCGACTATCAAGCACGTAGACCAGCCAATCAGTTCAGTATAGGCGTGTCCTCATCTGGCCGTGTTATCTTCAAGGTGGATATGTTCCATGCGCTATCTGACGGAACAACTTGGAACCTCATATTTCGAGATCTAAGCCAAGCCTATGGAAATAAGAGTTTTGCAGAACAACCTTCTCCACCTTCCTACTCAGATTATGTCTCATACTTGACTTCAAAGCCTACTGAAGTCGCTCTGCAATACTGGCAAAAGTATCTTGCGGGTGTGCAGCCTTGCATGTTTCCGACTCTCCAAAGCGACGGCATTGAACCCCCAAACTCATCCACTCACACTGTCAGTATTGACTTTGATCGTGGAACAGAGTTACAGAGTCTCTGTGCCAAACATGGCATCACAATCTCCAACTTGGTCCAAACAGTTTGGAGCATCGTCCTGCGATCCTTTGTGGGCTGTTCAGAGGTCTGTTTCGGTTATGTAGTGTCAGGCCGCGACGTTCCGCTACCCAATATCGAGCAGGCTATTGGCACCTATATTGGCCAACTTCCCTGTCGCATAAACATTCAGGATACGGATTCGGTGATGGAAGTTGCGAGGAGGTTGCAAGATGATTTCCTTGATGGTCTCATCCATCAACACATTTCCCTCGCCGAACTATACCACTCCCTTCCCAGTGCCTCTGGTCAGCTTTTCAATACCAATGTGCACTGTATGAGGACTCCTAATCTGGAACCACATGATTTCTCCAGCCTACAGTTTGAGTACAAACGTAGTATAGATCCTTCCGAGGTCAGTATTGTCTTCTGCTACTTCTACCCTATAAGCATTTCCCTGACAGAATGTTGTTGATAGTATGACATTACCGTGCACGCCATGGTATCGGATACCAATGTCGGATTCTACTTAGGCTACTGGTGTTCTGCACTTTCGGAGGATAAAGCAAAGCAGCTGGCTGATATTCTCAACTCCACACTAAGCAGTATCATGGAAGACATCGAGAGGCCAGTTGGGTCATTGGACAAGGTTTTGGTAAAGGACAAGCCTGTCAGAACCACAACCTCTTCCGGGACCTTGGCTCATCCGATACAAATGCACAGCGTTGGTAATGTTGTCGACGAGAACATGCAGAGAGTCGACGAACCAGGAGATAACAGCTCCGAAAAGAGACCGTTGTTGGACCAAGAAGAGGCACTTCGTCAAGCCTGGATTGATGTCCTCGGCGTCAACCTCGATATAATCACTCATTCAACTCGTCTCAGGTCGCTCGGCATCGATTCGTATCTTGCCATACAGCTTGTACGACGGATGCAGGGCTCTGGATTCGAGCTCAAATATGCTGATGCCCTATCTGGATTGACCCTTGAAGGTATGGCAGCACGGCTTACACCTACAGTCGCTACTCGAGGTACTGCTGCTGCAATCAATGCGCTGTCACCAATCACGGGAGTTGCGATGAGCTCCTCAGCCTCCACTGATGCTTCCGACACTTGCCTGTCAACTGGCAACGATCACTGTCATTCCAGAGAAGCATCTCCAAATAGCAGCGGTATCGACGACAACAGCATCACCAAAGACATCGTTTCTGCACCACCTCCTATCGATAAAATTCCGTCCGGCATTTTACTCGAGCCAACATCGAACGACCTTCCCCTCGCCAAGGTTGTGATGGATCCAGGTCGGCCCGTTACAGTAATAAAGCCATCAGACGATCCAACTGAGACTTCTATCATTCCCTCTGATTCGATCGAGTTGAGCTGGGAAACCGTAGAAAGCCTGGTGCCAGCCACCTCTGTCCAGCAGGCAATGCTGGAGAGCCAGAGGCGTCTTTCGACAGCTAACCTATACATGCCAAGGGCAATCTGGAGAGTGAATGGGCTGGCTAGATTAGCCGGGAGTAGGGCACTTGCCGAAGCGTGGCAGTGTGTGGTGGATATGCACTCGTGCTTAAGGACGGTATTTGTTAGACTCGATACCAGTGGTGATTGTCGTTGCCATCAACTTGTTCTGAAGAATGTCGAACCTTGCGTCAAGTACGTTGAAGCTGACAGCGAGAATGATGCTTTAAAGCTGCTGGTCCACCATCCGCCTGATCTTACTTCTTTCCCTCATCAGCAAAGTCTCACGCCTGCACATGTCTTCACAATATGCCATGTCACAGGAACTGGCCAATTCATATTCTCACTAAGTATTAGTCACGCTTTATCCGATGCGGTGTCTTCTGCTATAATTCTTCGGCAGCTGTCGGCAATATGTGTTAGTACAGGCAGCAACGGCGAGGAACCTATGCTACTCCCTCATAGCCCTCCATTTAGCGATATCCAACGCCACTATGATCTGAGAGAGATTGCCTTTCGGGACAAGGCAGCAGAATATTGGAAAACCTACATGGAGGGGTCAGAGCCGTGTCATTTCCCAAGCGGAACGAATACCTCAACGAGTCTCTTGGGCAAGGTTGGGAAAGTTTCCATCAATTTCGAACGGACTTCAGACCTAAGGAGCTACACAATGGCCACCGGAATAACTGTATCGACTATATTTCGCAGTGCTTGGGCCCTACTGTTAGCCAAGTGGTTGGCAAGGAAAGACGTGTGCTTCGGATACGTCGTCTCTGGTCGAGACGCATCAGTGTCGGGGATCGAGGATATCGTGGGGCCCGTCCTCAACATCTTACCCTGTAGGGTTAGAGTGATGGCCAAGGGCAACAACGTTTTCCAGCAGCATACTCCAGACAAGGCAGAAAAGGAGGCGAGAGTGTTGGAACCGCTTCTCGATAAGGTGCAGGACGATCTTCTCGAAAGCTTGCCACACCAGTTCGCCTCGCCGATCTTTATTGACAATGCAACACGTCCTCAATCTTCCATGTTCAACACTCTAGTCAACTTCCGGAACAGCGGCCTCTCCGGAATTGTGAAGATGGAGAGAGCGACGAACAGGACAGAATCGGTCAAGAAAAACGCCGTGAACTTTGAGGTGCTTTGGTATGAGGACCCGATGGATGTAAGTATCTCTTTTACTCCCTTTCTTTTAACCATTTTTCTGGACTAACCTGATCGTGATCTTTGATATTTAGTTCGATATTATTCTCACCGTTGGTGACATGAAAGACAAGCTCGAGATTGATCTCAACTACTGGGATAGGCGTTTGCCTGGTGAAACTGTTAATCAGGTAGCTAAAGAGTTCCTGTTCATATTATATACTATCCTAGATACTTGTAATAGTGTTAGGGTGTAGGACTTTTAAGGAGAATTAATATATTTAGCGTATTCAAAGTACATAGAAACTTGAAAAATGATATGTAAAGGTCTTTATGATATGATTCTGCCTAGGTTCTTATCTCTCTAACCTGTGGCCTCTGCCCTCCCTACTTCCACTCAACTTTAATAGGGTCATGTTGGGTGATAGTTATGTGAACAATAAATATGTAATGTAATAAGGGATAGGGTGTTGCTCGAGGTGTGAAAAATGCAGGAAAAGATATTTGATGCCGGCTGTAAACGCGGTGCTACGGTATATAGACCTCACCCCCCACTAAAGACGTCATTGGCATAGCTACGTAGGTATGTCGACCTCTTTGTGAGACAAAACTGTGGATAAAATTTGCTCAAATGAGACCCAGGTAAGACTAAAGGGCACTAGGCAACGACTACTCCGTCTCGAGTTCTTCCATCTCAATCTCAGTTTGCTTGTCCTGCGCTACCAGGCCAATGAGGTCATCCACCGTGGCTGGTTTCTTAACAACGTAGATTTCACTTTCAAGTGCGTCAAACATGTAAAGCTTGTTATCAGATGTAAAGTAGAACGTGGCGCTACCGGAGGAAGTAGTTGACCCTAGGAATGGCTTGGGATTTTCAAGACCCTTCTTCTTGATTCTGGCGGTTGATATGCCATTTGGGCCCCATTCTCCATCGCCACCCATGTCCCCGACATCCTGAGACCATTTGCGGGAAAGCTTAGCCTGCGAAGAGAGCCATGAGTCAGCCCTGAACGTGTAGCACATTGTAGCCTTGTATGTAGGGTAGGAACTTACCTTTGTTCCATCTGGCATTTTCAAAGACCGAGAGGGGTGAAATAGCAGCTTTGTGCGGAATGAGGTTTGCTGAGCTTTGGTTGATCTGACGCTCGGTTGGGGATTTTGATAGCTTGTGCGGGGCGGCTGATGCGAAAATGATAAAGCAACTGAGGTAAAGGGTTTATGAATCTAAGAGGTCAATGCATGTAACCATAACATGCATGCATAAGGCACTTTGGTTGTATTCAGCCAGCCACTACAAACCATACAAAACACACCGCATGCAGCTGACAAGTCATGCGTTATCCCGGTGGCAGCTGAAACCAGGATTAAAATCACTCAATTTACGCCTTCGAGATTTTGTGCAGGATTGATGCCTGATGTCTAGTCTATTTGTCCCACCAGAAATGTCAGCAGAAAGCAACATGCGTGTTACTGTACCATCTACATGTCACTACTTGCAGCGGAATCTGAAAATAGGGCTAGGATAAGCGGTACCAAGAGGCCCCAAGCTTGGAGTCGCATTTTCGAGAAGAGCAACCCCTTCTTTCTTTAGCTACCCGACACAGCCTACACAAGCGTCCCTCAAGCTTTTAAAACGCATTGTACTAGATCAGACTTCAATCTTTCAAGAAACAGGTTTCGCACCTCAAACACAATGGCTAATGCTATCCCACTTATCGCTGGCCGGGACCCTGCCGTAATGTATAGTTACAATCGAGCCCAGGTTAGTTGCAGGCCATTTTTGATATCAATGCTTCTTTACCCAGGCTAATTGACAATGGAATGGCTGTAGATCTACCAGTTCCTTGATGATGTAGCAGCAGATCCTGTAGCACACCAGGTTGCGGGTGGTCAGGAAGAACTGCAACAGATCGTTGGGGAGCTGAGGTCTTTGAGGTACAGTGGATCCTTTGAAGAGGGAGAAACCCAAGTTGCAGCACATACTGACATGTTCAATGTTAGCATGCCTGGACAGGGCAATGCCGCCCCTGTGGAGTATACCGGTAATCAAGCTTTGGATCTGGGACCACGCCAACATATCTTCCGGCGAACAAATGTTGGCTGGTTTAACACTAGGAATGTTACTTCCAAGTTCAGGACCCCCATAGATTGGCGGCACCAGTTTGTCCCCACTGCTGCTCCTCGTACCTACTGGTCTCCATTTGATCTCTTGGGCCTATTCTTGTCAAAACTAGGCCCCGCACAACCCAACGCCAACAAGCAGAATTTTTATTTGCCCTTGACAGCCATGTACTCGCGTTGGTGTCGAGTTATTGGCACCAATCAGGCTCCTCTTCTTGCAGGCGAGCAAGAAGGCGTAGGCGACCCGTCCTGGTACCACCAATGCACTTGGCGCGAGGATACCAGGCAATTCTTTCTCGGCGCTGTTCTTGCAGGATATGAATGGGATACAGTTGATCAGGTGGGCCAGTGGAAAGATGGACGCCCAGTTCCTGAACTCGGTCATCCTCCAGACCACGTTAGTCGTAAAGGACTGAAATGGTCGCGATACGAAATGCTGCGACGGAACTTTCATCGTCTCGATCCGAGATATAACTTCGAAGTCAGCCCAGTTACGGTACGTAGAGGTGGAGGCAGAGGACAAAAGTTTGGAAACTGCGCTGAGACTTATCCCTTTATGGAAATGCTTGGGTAAGCCGCGAACTCTTCTCTGCCTGTGCTATTGGAATATCTAACATGCGATACCTCGCTTCAAGGTTCATTATCCTTAACGGCCAGCGTCAAACGCAAACTCGGCAGGACATGGCCCAATATCGAGGACTTGCGTTGAACAGATTTTACGTCAATAGGTTCATGAATGAGCAATATGATGAACAAGCCATCATACAGACGCAAGGCAATCCAGGTCGAGGGCGTTTTCCCAACCTGGAGTATCTTGGGAATCCATGTGATAACTGCCTTCATCTGATTACCCAAGCGGGCGCAACCGCGCAACATTTTAGACCTGAGAATGGACTGCAGGCCCAGGTATCCTCCGTTGTCTTGAAACTATGATCGACTTCTTTACTAACACATACAAACAGTAGCACCCGGTTGTCCCTAATTCTTAGGTCAAAAATGTAACACTGCAGGCACATGTGCAGAGAGACTTTCAATGATAAAATGCCGAAGGAAGAAAATATATATACGGGCAAGTTGCACAATGGAGAATTCATTTGATTTGGTTCGGTTATTTTTTATATCTCTGTGGAATATATCAAGGCAACACAATTAAAAAAACACTATCACAGTTCCACTTCTGGCATGATGTACAATGTCTTTCTATTGAATTCCCCTGATTACTAGATAGTACAGACTTGATTTCTTATGAAATGATGCTAGTAACGAAGGTAACAAAGTAAAGGACATTGTAATACGGTCCATTTTCCATCACTGCCCTCCGAGGCTTTCTACCTTGATGTCCTTCTGGTTATCTTTCGCTACCAAGTCCACAATGGCATCCTCCGTCGTTGGTTCAGTAACAGTGTATATAGAATCCTCGAAGCCATTGTATAAATAGATCTTGCTACCAGATGTGAAGTAGAACAAAGCGTTGCCTGAATAAGTAGTTGACCCAATTAGAGGCTCGGGATCCGTCACTCCTTGCCTTTTAATGGCCTGGGTAGAGGTGCCGTTAGGACCCCATTCCACATCACCGCCCATGGCCTCGATATCCTCAGTCCAGCCGCGAGGAAGAGCCTATACTGGGTTAGCTGACATCCTGCAATGCCTTGACGCGGCCAGTCCGTCACAATCGAATCTGGAGAGACTTACTCTTGTTGCATCGGGCATTTTCGCTGATTTTGCGAGGTAGGATCAAGGGCTGTAGTGTTGAAGCTTTGTGAAGAAGATGGTCTCGATGTCTTCAAGCTTATCATGATGACGCCGGATGGGATAGCGGGGTTATAAATACAAACAGACATGCGTTTAGCAGGTCTTTGTATATATCCATAATATTCCGCACCCCTCCTCCTGCAGACCCCGCAGTACCACCACTGTGAATTGTGACGAAAAGTGCATCTGCAACTAAATAAAGACGTTACATCGTTTGCGTGGACCCCGCTTTGATGAACACAACCAGTTATTCGTTCCCATGTTCATACCGGATTTGCAAGTGGCGAGCTGAGAACGATCTGACAACAGTATCAATTTCCAATTTTGTCACCTACAGAAGCAGAGCAGGTAATGCATGTGCCTCAAACAATGTCAGCAGGACGAAATTTTGTAAGATTCGGTACTGAGGACATGTCGCTACTTTCCGCGGCCCGTGTCGTGGACTACATAGGAAATGCCAACGTGGACACATGATGTAGAGAAAAGCAGAGGATGGCGGGAATTCGCATGATTTTAGGTATACTCCTTCAGAGTCTAATTTCTCAAGAACACAACATCAATCTCCCTTTTTTCATATCGTGCTGAACATTTGACAGTTCTCCTTACACTTGACCATTCCAAATCCAAGCTTGAAGAAAGGTGTTGATACGTCAAGAAGCATGGCTCAGCCGCCGCCCGAGCCACCGTACGTCACCCTCTGTATTTGCAATAATCCCCACAAAGAGTATTACCCTCGCGAAATGTATCCATATGAACGATCAGAGGTTTGTTCAAAACCAGGGCCTTTGTCAATACCGTAGCCCTGGAAGTTGTTGGACTAACCAAACTAACTGCAGATCTACGAGTTCCTTGAGAAAGTGGCATCTAACCCTGAGAACTATGGTGTCTCAACCCCATCTGATGAACTCCAAAGCATCTACTATCGAATAAGGTTACTCAGGTATGGTAATATCATCAATACGAAAGCCATGAGACTCTCTGTCACCGTATCATCTACTGACGAGAGATCTGTCAGCCTTCCCGAGTCAGACTCTCCCGTGTCAGACTTTCCTGAAAGCGAACTGGACAATTCTGCTGTTGAGCCGCGACAACATATTTATCGGAGAGTCAATGAGGGGTGGGATGCCGAAGCAGTCAACTCCAAGTTCCATACTCCGCTAAATTGGACACACCGAGCCGTTGAAGGTAGTCTTTCACTCGCGTATTGGTCTCCATTCGACCTACTGGGCCTGTTCTTATCAAAAATAGCAGAAGGAAATGTGCAAGCCAAAGCTGAGAAACAGAATTTCTATCTGCCGCTGACAGCCATGTACGCGCGCTGGTGCTGCGTCATCGGCACCAACAAGGCTGAGGCTCCAAAAGGTGTTGGCGACCCGGGCACGTACAGCCAGTGTACTTGGAATCCCAACACACATGAACTCTTCCTCGGTGTCACCCTATCAGGTTATGAATGGAATGATGAAGCAGTGGTTGGCAAGTGGAAATATGGACATCCAGCTCCAGAGGAGCTTACAGAACCTCACTTTCGCAAGGGCCTGCAATGGTCACGATACCAGCTTTTGAGAAACAACTTTCCTGAATTCAGCACGCGGTGGAGCTTCATGTCGAGTCCAGTTATAGATGGCAGACGACAAAATCATGGCCCCAAACTTCCAGCCGACAGCGACCCGCTAGGTCAGAAGTTTGGCAATTGCGCTGAGACGTATCCCTTCATAGAGATGCTTAGGTTAGTTACCAACTCTTCTTACTTCACTTCCTCCCCGCCAAGTCACCTTTTACACGCCGATTAACACTTTAAACCCCATGGCACTATCACTTCACCACAACATCAATCGAGCATACGTAGAATAACTTCTCTAACTTACACGTGTAGATCCTGGAACGATAAGACGCACGGCCTGGCGTTGCACCGAAGGTACGCCGAAACTAATCTGACAGATTATAATTGGGCGGGATTCTTCATTGCGGACGATCGGAGAAAGTTACTAGTTCTATCGGATCCTTGTCTGAATTGCAAAGATTTGATTTCTAAGACTCCCTCAGCGCAGTCGCTACACAATTTTGCTCCTGATACAGGTCTACCAATAGAACGCATAATCCAACCACCAAGAAGACATCGCCACAGATAGGTCTCAATAATGTTATGCAAACACTGTCTTTTTGTATTAACAAGGCGTGAGTAGAACGCATATGCTCACAGAGGGGCTTTGGGGGTGGACAAGATGGAGATGGGAAAGGTGGACGAAGAGAAATATTTGACTTGGTTGTAGTATGTTTTTTTTTTATCTTCATTATGCACTATTTGAATAATAAACCAGGATTGAACAATAAATTGACGAAATACACAATATCAATACAAGCTTTATCTTTTGATCGTCTATGTTTGATCCCCATTTCCTAATGAAGGCCTCTATAACATTTCATATGTGAACCATGGAAAAGTCATGATATGATAGATTGAGATACAAAGTTATGACCAATCTGCTAGTAGATATAAAAGAATACAGTTCCTGAAGTACTCATCCCTACAGACTATCATTCTTCACCATAATCGTGAATTTGTCCTCGAAAATCTGAGGCCTGTTCACATAATGCGCCTCAGTTTCAAGCGTCAGCAGAGCGTCTTGCTCCTTGAAAAGGTTCACCTTCGCCAAACACAACAAAAAGCTCACCTCATTACTCATCCTACTAGCCACAACGTACCCAATCGCATTCCTAGGCAGCAGTCTAAGCTTGAGATACTGCATCCCATCTCTCTCCATAACCGCTGTCAAGACATTGAATCTCAAGTTACTCAACATACGAGGTCCAGGGCCATCGTAGTTCTCCAATAGCTTCTTGCGCCTATCAGTAGCGGGGCCGAGTTTGATAAGAATGTCCAACTCGATAAGATGTTCATTGCTATACTCTTGGCCATTGACTAGCACAGAGAAGACTAGGTCATCGGGGAGGTTGTCTTTGTTGACATGAATAGCATTCTTGCCTGGACTGTAGACGTCACAGTTGAAGGTGGGGACATTTGAAGCGCCTCCGCCTGATCCACTGCTGCGACTAGTTGAGAGAAGACGAGATCCATAAGGTCCATCATCGTGCACATGAGGTTTTCGTACGTGAGGCGCGATATTGTACTTCAGGACATGAGCTGCTGGGGAGTATTCTTCATGTCGCTGGAAGAATGACGAGTCATCAGATGAGATTAGTGTGTCATCGGGAGAAGACTCTGAATCACTCGGCTCAGAGCTCTCATCACCACGACAGATGAGATCATCGTCATGTTTTACAAGTCTCATGACACGAGTATGTCCAGTCATGTTTAGAGTCCGAAACTGAGCAGGTGGAGGACCAAGACCGATTAACTTGTTCTTGAACGGGACTGCGAACTCATAGTACGGATCATCAAGCTGCATAGCAAGAAGTGCAGAATTAGGCGTATCATCATCAAAGTATTTCTCTCCGCTATCCTGCTTTGGCATGTCCTGTAGGATTTGTATCTGCTGCTCAGCAAAGTAGGGAAGCCGAAGCATACGCACATCATTTGCTTGAGAACCCGGTTCAGTGCTCCAGATGAACCAATTTTCTCCATCTTGAGGAGTTCTTTTGAACTTTTGCAATGGATCATGGCGATGCTTGTCCGTCTCACGTATCTCTTGAGACACTGTATATTGACGACGGAGACTGATACCGATTTCACTATCAGACAGCGTATGGCCCACGGCGAATCTCTGTTGATGAGGCGGTTGTGTAAAAAGAAGACCATTAAAGTCATCGGATCCAGGATGTCTGTCTAAGAGGGCCAGCATCACGCCATCTGCGATGATGTTATGTCTGAGCAGCGGAGCCTTCTTAGGTTGAGCCCCCTCGGGAGGGTTGGAAAGGGACTCGACTTTATTGTCTTTAGCTTTTTGAGCATCAGTTTCCTCAGGAGACTTGGAAAGGGTCTCGACTTTGAGATCGGGGAACATAGTCACAAGGTCAGAACGAAGATAGAAGCCATAGCTGGGAATTTGGGGTGTGTGAAGTTGGTGTTCAGCTTGGTGCTTGACATAGTTGTTGACGATGTGCTTAATGGCTTCGCGGTCGCGATCTTCACCCATGTGATTCGCCAAGCTCAGACCGCCATCAATCATGGCATCAACCCAATTGGGATCAATATAGAAGAACTTGAGTCTCTCATGCTCCAGATGAGTTGGGTCGCTGATAAGGTAGTGGGCTGGAACTCCGGCCAAGAACATACGGTCCATGACCCAGGCAAGAATGACTTTCCAGTCTTCTGAAACAGGATCATTCGTCTCATCGTATATATTAACCCCGTCTGTAGACAAGGCGAGCTCCTCAGCCACCTTCTTTGCGTGATCAAGGTAATCATCTTTGATCTTGCTCGCGTTGAAACCAAGTGCTGGATATGCCTTTCTTCCCAACCGTGGACCAAGCCACTTCTGAGAAGGAGTCTTGAGCTGGAACTGATTGTTTTGGCGATTCAGGTGCATCCTATCAAGATGCTTGACTGTATTCGAAAGACTGGCCAGAATATCAGCCTTTTGGCGGAATCTCTCGGAACCACCAGCAGCTGACTGAACCGCGTTAATCTTGGCTTCTTTCATTGCTCCTTGATGAATGGAAGTGCGGAAACGTGAAAGAGCGCCGCAGAAGTTAGGGTCACCGAGGGCCATGGTACGGCCAACTTGCCAAGCGACTGAGTAACTGACATCCATGATACCAACCTCCCGATCGAGAATTTGGAGGTTCTGACCAGAGTTGGAGCATGTGTTAAGATACCCGTTTGGAAGAACAAAACTTGGTGTGAATGGGCCTCGAAAAAGAGCCACTGTCTGTTCTCCTGTTTGAGGGTAGTATTTCACCATGGAATATCCATCCATAAGACGACCAGCAAGTCTCTTACTCAACTCATCGTTGGGTTTCGCAATAGACTTAATAATCTCTTCTGGGGGACGGAGAACATCTAGAGTTTCACCTAGAGAAGTGAAAGCTTCAAAGACGTTTAGCATACCTGGCGGCATGACGGTGTAGTTCCAACTGTGAAGAGAACAGAGTGCAACAAGTTTGTCGTCAGCTGGAAAACTGCTCATGTCTTCAACACCCTCAATAGACAGAAGATGCACAGAGACACTCGCTGGAGCCGTGTTTGTCAATGGCCCACTTCTGCTCCCGACAACCACGGAGAAGACGCCCACGTCTTCGGTGCCAGCGACTGCCATGCCAGTAGTGTTAATGTTTCTGACATGAGAGAGATATTTGAACTTGTTTGTGTCAGGGGATGCAGGAACTTGGCGTTTGTTGTCATCGTCAAAAGTGGAAAAGACACTCTTGAAGAGATCAGGCTTGATAAAGATAAATTCGCCCTGAGCCTTCCCGATCTTCTCTGTTTCTTCTTTGTCATCCTTGACAACATTCAGAATCTCAGAGACTGGGCTGACAACATTTCCCTTGGTTGTCAGGTTTTGGACGTCTCCTACAGTCGTCTTGACAGATAGAGTAGACGTCTGTTTGAAGGTGTTCCCTGTCCCAAGGGCATCTGGCTTCAGCTTGAGTTCATCCTCGGTGAAGGTGAGGAGGATCAACCACGGAATTTTATTGCGTTCATCTTTTGGCGTCTTTTTATCATCCTTAGGACTACCGCGTCTTTCCCATGGAAGATGCGGGTCACTCAAAACCACGTGAGGAAGAATTCGATGGTCATCAGAGTATCCAGGTGGCGGGTATGTAGAATACACCGAGTCCTCAGGTAGTGAGAACTGGGGGGCGTCAACGTAGAAGATTTGCTTAGAGACGAGTTTGATGTCATTTTCTTCAGGATTTGGTGACTTGATTGTCTGAGTTGCTTTGATCAAATGTGCCGGACCGGCTTCCAGACCCGGAGCCCAGAAAGAGTTGAGTTTCTCTTCGCCAGGCTTGAGAACAGGTGGAGGGTCCTCGTGAGTTTCAGTGAGGCCGGCATTGAACTTGCTTGTAGCTACACTGCGACGAGCGTGGCGGAGAGTGAGATGACGCGGTGAGTTGATAGCTTTGCTTCTTCCTCTTGTGTAGATACCCATATTGGAGATTCTTTGGTAAAATATGTTTAACTACTGACGGGTCACAGTATTATTGCACGATGGCTAAGAAAATGAAGATGTTTGAAGCTCGAAGCCCAAAGCTCACGGTGTCTGACTACTTGGGTGGGCGGACGGCTTGACCCTGTTCACATCAAGCTGATTCTTCAGACTCGGTTGGGATCTGTAACTAAGCGACATGGCCTGAGGGATTCATTCTCATGTACTGGTACATCGAAGCAACATAACAGTATTAGTCCGAGCGGCCCTCAGAAACAACATGTGATTCAATATTTCCCGTCACCTGTCAATATATGGCACATAAGTGCTGAGGAGTTATCCTGTTTTCAGAAATCTGCAGTGTGATAGAAGTTACAATATCGACAATCTTTGCAGGCGGCGCTGGTCGTGATGGTGTCATAACGATCCTTCGAGGTTGATGGTTGCTATATGTATGTAACAGGTATAGATGTACGCATAAGCGTCTAGAGTGGTATGCATACACCCCTCACTACCATCCCGCCATCATGATTAGTCCCTGCGGGATGCCGCGTCATATGAGGCATTTTTTAAATTCAGCGTATCGAAGTGCAGAAACGGATTTGTCTCGCATGGGACGGCCCGTGCTATAAACGCCTCCAATGCCAATTGGCTCAAAGCTCTTCCAGACACCAGCTAAATATCCAAAGTGATAATGCTTACTTTGTGTGCCATGGTCAGCGCGGGGTTCGCCAGCCGTGTCTTATTCCAGCTCTTGGAATGAGATGATCTTGACCTTGTTTCCAAGCCAATGTTTAATACGCTGAGCTGAATGTCCCAAAACAGTAATAATATTCAAATCATGCAGATTTTTAGTTAGCTTCATATGCATGTGAATACTCTGGAAGGAAAGCGTAATTTGAATGATATCATTAAGATTCACTCATGGTCAAAGCATAAATGGCAGCCAATTTGCAGCCTGTAAAGACTCCCCTGTCATAACAAACCCCAGATTCATCACTAAACTTGGCACACTACATCATATCATCTCCCATTATACACTTTTATCACAGTCTCCAACATGCCCGGCATTGCTAGTATCTACACTAGAGGTGGCATTGAGGGCAAGAAGCTTCATATCTTCTACACAGCCACCAACAACCACCTCGCCTTTGAGTATCGTGATGAGGGTCGTGTAAACGACGCTCCCGAGCCTCTCGTCTCCAGCAATGAAGACATTCCTGGCATCATCCTTGACAACAGTCAGATCTCGAGCTCATACCTCATTGGCTCCCAGATTGTCACTGGCTTCACCAAGAAGAGGAAGGACGGTGCTACTATCGCTGAAAACGGTGGCATCGACTATGATGACAAGTTCCACAGTGTCTCCGTTCTCAGTCCTGTGTACTTTTCGCTTGACAAGACAGAGAAAGATAACTTGACCATTGCGTCGTGCAACTCTGACTACGATGCTTGGGTCTATTATTTCAAGTAAGCCATGGTTCAGGAATATTTATCCGGTAGACAATAGGCTAACTCTCGGACAGGGGAGTACCAGAGGATCGCCTTCTGGTTGAGACTCACGTCAACTCGGGCGAGCAGAACGAGATCGATGACACCATCGCGATTGACCAGCATTCATCTATCGCAGCTTACTACGATCCCGAGAATGATAGACGCTGTGTAATCATTCAATCTGCTTCCAACTTAACCTTCTACGAATACATCCCGGAGGGTGACGGCGATAGTAAGTGCGAACTATCGTTTAATTTGAATCAAGCTAACCAATCACTAAGCTCAACACTTAAAGTACACTGATGATGCACAGTCTGGCACCACTATGGCTATTGCTTATGTCAGTGGAACTGTCTACCTCTACTACACGAATCGTAGCCAGGAGATCCGCGTTGTGACCAAGCAGGTTGGCAAGAGTTGGGGCAGTCCCCAAGAGGTCAAGGGAAGTCAGGTTGATCAAGCAAGCCAGTTGACTGTCGTTGCTAGCGAGAAGGGCAATAACCTGTTCTACGTGGCTAAGGGTCATCCCAAGTCCAAGATTAACCATGTCCTCCACCAGAGATAGATGCTTGGTGGAAGTGTCGCAGGGGGAGGTTTGTGCTTATTATATGGCAGGAAGGTTCACTCGTTTATACACACCCGCTATTTTAATCTTGTAGTAGCTATAAGTTCTATAGTTACCAACCTTTACATCCTTCCAATACTGCACACGCTTTGCAATGTGTGAATGAGCCACTATATCTCTAAGCCCTAGCTGAGTTACTATGGTAATGACCCCACTGACGTGATCAACTTGGAGGGGAGGACATGTCTTGTAGAAATTCCGGTTGATCAGTAGATAGGGTTTAAAGTGAGGTATGCTGATCCAGGGATGTTGATCTAGAGGTCTTGTACAATATCACAAGTATGGCTCACAAATTACACATGCACGATGGTGAGGACATCAACAGACTGAAATCAGTAATAAAGCTACATCACACTAATCATCGGCCTTCTCCGCCATCAATGGTCTCCTAAGCTGTAGAAATCCCTCAATAGCCGTATACGGCCCCTTCTCAAAACCCGGCTTCATCAAATTACCCTTCTTATCAATTCCAAAAGCATTATAAGCAGGGATACCCGAGTCTCCATCAACATAAGGTTGAAGCCAGTTCCAATCACCAGACGCGATAGGAAGAAGTCCAAGATCTCGGGGTGGTTTCTGTTTGGCCTTGTCAATCGTGAGTTTCTGGTCGGACTTGAAAGGGCCAATGTCAGAAGTAAGTGTCATTGGCCCTGCGTGTAGGAAGGCTAGCATTTTGTTCATGGCAGATTGACATGTCCAAGATGGCAAAGCAAGTTCTTTCGCGGGAAGGAAAGAGGAGTATGCATGGACGGAAGTGAAGGGATCGATAATAGCGCCGAAGATTGACATTTTGGAGTTACGCTGGTCGGCATAGCTTGTTGGGCTAGTGGCGGTGTCTTGGTCCTTGGTCTCTTCGAATGGGGGAACCCAGTACGGGCGAAACTTGGGGTAACTCTCCGAAGTCACCGGCTTGAAACACTGGTCAAAAATGGGCTTCCCATTCGTGTCTCGAGGTATAAAGTACGTATTAATAACATCGTAGTTCAGCTCCTCCTTGGTTTCAGGATGAGGCTTATCGAAACCTTCAAAGTATCCGACAAGTCCGTCAAATGCACGCTCCTTGTCACCGAGTTTGACTTGAAAGATGTAAGATTGATCCTCGTTCTTGGGGTCAGAGTTGATGAGAAGTCTCTCAGGCTTGGTCTTCTTGGCGCTAGTGCTCTGAATGACAAAAGGTGGACCGGATAGTTCAACGGACCAACCCATGTTGACCAACGCGAAGGGTTTGCCTACGACAGATCCAAGGAACTGTGCGTATGCAGATGGTGCTGGAGGGAGACTATCAATAGCAGTGGTGAGCATAGTCCAAAAGCCCTTGATATAATCTGTGTTGTTGGGCCTTATGAGTCTTGTAATAAGAGCATCCAAGCGTGCTGTTTCTTGGGGATTGTAGTCTTTTGGAGGTTCAAATGGAGACCACTTGGGCGAGTCCATAGAACCATTGGCTCCACCAATGCGCACCTCGCCATAGAAAGTACCATCAGCAAGGAAAAGCTGAATACCGTAGTCAGCGTAGTTGGTAAGTATCCAACCCCAGATAGGCATCTCCCACTCCATCGTAGGCCGCCAATAAGACTTGTCACCAGGCCTTGTGTCTTGTGTAGTGGGGATGACAAAGTTGGCGTTGAGACGGGCATCTTGGTTGATTTGCGGTGGAAGTTGGATGAACTCGCAGAGACTATTATGGCTTTCTAGAACGGTGTTGGGAACTATCTTGCCATTGATTTTCATGTGTTGTGGCTCGTAGAAGTTGCTGATGCAGGGGTATAGAGGAGGTGGACCTACTACCCTGGGCTGGGGATCAACGGCGAGAATGGCTTGGCCGAACTTGTCTATGATGTTGAGTTTGCGAAATCTGTGAGTACATTTTAATAAAACAATCCTTTTTCTTGTAGTTGAGGGAACATACCTCATCTGTCCATGACCAACAGGCTTGAAGGGACAATGCCTCTCATCAATGAAATTCACCGACGATGCAAATGGAGTCAGAGCCGAGTTACCCATAATCTTTGCCAAATTATCTTTTGTCAAGCCAGCATTTCGAAACTCTGCTGCATCGAAAACAGAGACATTCTCTCCTTGAGACGTCACTGTCTTGTTTTCAGGCTTGATATGAGTACCCTGGTGCATAGTAACGAGACCCTCAGTCAATCCTGTCAGCGGGCATGAGAGGAAGGGCAACTTCTCAATATCTTTTAGAAGTTGATCTCTATTCTCTTTACCCTTGATATACTGATCCAGTATACTCGGAGGGGTTTCAGAAAATAGCTGTCGAACCTTTGCTTTGAGGGAAAAACTGGGCTGAGGCAGGATCAAGACTCTTCCAGAGAGAACTAGAACATCATGTGGCTTGTCATTCTCAAGTTTTTCCCACAATGGTTTACCATCACTGACATCGATTCCATAGCGCATCTGGGGGGGTTTAGAAACGTGAGTGATAGTCTCATCCAGAGTCCATTTCTCAAATGGGATATGAAAGTATTCAACTTCCCATTCCACAAACAGAGGGAACCAGGGCTGAGTATCTCCCCACTCATCACGAGAAGTGGTACCATCGGCTGGTGATGGCTCGTGAAACTGAGGGTATGTTTGACCTTGAGGTGGCCCATCTATAAAATGAAGATTTGGCTGAAGGCTGTAGAACTCTTTGAGGAGATTGCCAGCCGCTTTCAGTGAAATCTCGTTGGTGAAGGTCTTCTGAATCAGGGCGATCAACTCAGTAAGGGGTGGTTCGTCAGTGGTAGAAACAGTCTGAACTGGTAATCGGACGGCCACATTCTCAGAGAAGTCAACTGGCCATCCAGATTCAACACCACCAACTAAAAGAGTGGGGTCTCGGCCTCTGTAGAAGAAAGGCTGGGCTCCTTGCTTTGTGTCTGCCAGCTCTTCTTTCTCAAGCTTGCCTTCGACTTGCTCTCTGAGATCTTTTATTTGGCTTTCGAGCTGATAAATACGTGTCGCAAGCCGCTCCGCAGCTCTGATATCCTCATCAGATCTCTTCTCTCGATCCTGGTTTGAAACATCACTGACGTATTTCCACCATCGGGAAAACATGTCCCATCGACGCTGCTTGACCATTCTCTCACATGCATCTAAAAGCTGTTGAACTTGGTTCAGATCTCGAAGAGCAGTGATAGTCTCTGAATTGGGAACAGTTGGTGTGCCAGAGGCGTCTTTGCTACCAAGCTCAAAGTGCGTACCGGCTTTGGAACGAGAAAAGTTCCAGTTGTAGACAGTATCGGCAGCTTCTCTCTGGCCTTCGACACCATCGTCTCTCGTATGAAGAAGAGCTTCGATTGCGATGATATCAGCCTCAATCTGACCGATAAGTCCAGGATCTTTGCTCTTGTGAGCGTTACAGTAAGTGGTCAGAGCTTCCAATGGCGTAGTACCAACAGAAAGAACTGGGAGGCTCTGATCTTTGATACGAGCAGAGTGAACATCGGCGGGAACATTCGCAGGCTTGTTGCCGTGATTCCAGGTGACATCGTACATGGCTCCATGACAGCACAGGCGTGCTGGCTCTGATGATTTAAGCCATGCCTTAGTCTCTGGTATACCGGTATCTTGAAGTGTCATGAATAGTGACTCCAGTCTCTCTGCATGAGTGAACTCATGTTTGTCCCAGAGTGGATCATGCTTGCTGTCCGAGTGCCAGCCAAAGAGATAGTAGCTAGCCTTGGCCTTCTCAAGATAATGCGTTTCGCCATCATCGCCAACGTAGTCAAAGTTATCAAGCATGCTGAACACGTTGGAGTTATGTAACTGGAAGTCGGCAAACAGCTCATTGTTGCTCCGAAGAAGAGTAATGTCAATGTGCTTGTCTTTAGCTTCAGGCTTCCAGTCTTCAAGGCGAGTCTTGCGACCAATGAAGACTTCTGCTTGCTGCTCAACATTGACTTTGCTTCCTTCTGCGCCCATGACGAATGGGGTGACGTCAACTTCAAGATCATACTCTAGGGGGATATCATCAAGAGCCCAGAGATAGTCGCTCTCGATGACCCAAGCCTGGTACTCCTTGAAGTGCTTCTTGACTTCGTCTTTCTGGTCAATGCTGCCAATATCCAGCTTGCGAACAACAAGCCACCTGGTTGGCGGCTGTATAAACTCAGGCGTAGTTATCTCAGCAGCCTTTCCATCAGGGAGCGCCTGCAAGCCATGCTTCAAACGCGCATCCTTGCGAGTCTGTTTTGACACCGAGTCTGCAGAAGTGACTCCTGTGCGATAGACCTGGGGTAGAATCCAGTGAATGTAGACACCATGGCGATTACGGCGATACGCCGGTCGGCCTTCTTGGTCTCTTGCCCCGAGATCAGTCATACGAGAGTTCTTGGAGGCTGGAGCAGAGTTGTGACTGTCAATGTGTTTGAGAACATCCTGTTGAACGACAAAGTTGTCGAGACGGAGAAAAGTGTAATTTGGCTGTGTGATGGGTACAATACGAGCGCCATCATCGCCTTGTTCGTTGCATACGGATGGATTCAAGACAAAGGCGTGCAATTGCACTGGAACAAGGAGGAGATTGTCAGACATGTTGACTGATGAGTTTGATGATGATATGTGCTTGCGATGGGCAAGGGGGCACGAAAGCACTGTTGAAGTCTAACTTGTCATTCAGAAGCTTGTAGCCTTCGCTCACCATGGCACGAACTCAACAGCAGTGCGGGTTGGGGGTGCTCCAGTATCCGATAAAATGACAATGTGTCTCCGCTTAGCTTGGACGAGCAGTCACTGTTGTCGCGACAAGCGTCGCCATGTCACATCATCACGGCGCATAATAGTCTGCATGGTTATACGAGCGCTTCATTGCCGTCCAAGTCGTGGCTTGCGAGTTCATCACACACATGATCATCCTCTTTCAATAGTTCCGCTTGAAACGTTCAAACGTGCATGGTAATCGAGAGCTGAAAGAAAGTCCTATGTGACAAGACAACAATTCAATTGGCAGATCAATACTCTTACTTATGAGAAAAGGCCAAAGCGTCTCTAACCGCTACCATCATAGTAGCATTTCTACATATATGCATGTGAATCTAGCCATAAGAGAAATAGTATGCCATTCTAAGTCAAGATCGACGAAGGAATATGCAAGGTGCAAGCTGAAAGACGGGTTATGAATATTGTCAATAACATGCCGTGTCGCATATGCGGGGTGACAGATTGGGTGTGGCGTGTAGCAGAAGTTCTCAATTGATGACGCCTCGATATAAGAATACGCTGTAGTGCTGCCAACACTCCCCCCACCTCGCCCGCTCACAATCGCTATTCAGGCTTGACGGAGTACATGTCAATCAGAAGTGGTAGAAGTGGTGTGGCAATTATGAGAGAGGGGTTTTGGTCAAGAGTTTGGTTGGGATACTTGCCAATCCCCCGAGTGTTTTGACTAGATTGTTACTCGAGGTGGTGAGAAGCGTCTCAGAGACCTCATCACCAACAAACTCCACCTTCTTGACCCAACATCTAGCACTTGAATCCATCTTTCCCAAACTCAATTTACTGGACAACATGGTCAAAGTCAGTCCTTACCAAGATGCCTTACTGGCAGCTCCCATCCCTGGCGCAAAACGACTCGCATCCAAAGCCGAGGTAGCTGACGACAAGAAATTCTACATCTACTCACAAGCCGCTAGCAAAAGCGGAACAAATGTACACACTATCTCAGGCAATGATATCAACCTTGAGAAGTTCCTCGGCTTCCTTCCAGACAAAGGCATTGTGCTTGCAGCTAAACCAGATGGCATTTCAGCAAAGTTTGATGATAGTGATCCATGGGCAACTTGGATGACCAACTGGGACCAACACAGCAAGATGACAGTTGATTTCGATGATAAAGACAAGTTAAACATTCAAGCTTTCAATCTTGAGATTACTGCACCATGGAACATCACTTTCAGCTCTTCAGATGTTACTCTCGCCTTTACGTTTGGCGGCGAAGACTTCTTCACAACCAGCGCAGCTAAAGTCCCCAGACCAGGCATGACCAATGATGGAACACCAGTTTACTTCGGCCTTGACATAAACCGCACGCCAAATGACTTGAAGTCCACAGTTGGAGACCTGTTTAAACTTGCTGGATTGTTCAGTATTGTCCAAGTTTTACCCCCAGTTCTGATGAGTCGGGGTGTAAG
Source organism: Fusarium algeriense (assembly GCA_002982035.1). NCBI lineage: Eukaryota > Fungi > Ascomycota > Sordariomycetes > Hypocreales > Nectriaceae > Fusarium > Fusarium algeriense. The sequence continues at coordinate 78,942 of PVPY01000039.1, forward strand.
CTTGATACGCAAAGACGCTGGTAAGGAACGAAACGCTATGTGGTTTCGTCCTGAGAATCAGTTTGAGACTACCATGCGCCTTCGTTTCTCGCTTGACGATAATAAAGAGCTTAACAGTATTTTTACTAAAGTTCTTCCTGGTCTGGAGTTTACTAAATCAGCTATGATCTTGACGACTTCTAAAGCCCTTTGTGTGACCAACAAAGGTCATGTTCCTCTATCATCTGGAAGCATAGACTTTGAGATCGATGCCACTATCAAGGTTGAAAAGCGCGTAGCTGAGTTATTGGTTGGTCTTGAGATCTTCCCTACAGGATACAGCCTGGTTTTTCAGTTCAACTCAGACAGCCAGAATGATGATCCGCTTACTACCATCATCCTTTGGCTTGCAAGTTTTCTTCCTGACTCGAAAAGTCTCGACGATATCAAGAATGTCCTTGGGAAGGAAAACTTCTTCACAGATCATATTCATCTCCGTCAAGTTCGCATTGACCTTGACACTTCTGAAGGATACATCCAACTTGAAAGTGTTTGTGTGGACATTGAAGTCTCCACTGATAAATTCGGCGTTGGGAATGATCGGAGCAAGAGAGTTCCGTTTTTGATCACATATTCTTGGACTCGGGGTATTGGATCGTTTGGCACTTTGCTTGGTCGGCTCTGGAACGGTTAGTAATAATTCCTCCCTCCTCATAATGACATGCAACTAACGATGTTACAGGATTCAATACTGACCTGACCCGGGTTCTGGATCCTCGCTATGAGAAGACGACTGATCTCCAACCCCTAACACAAAACCCTGCTGAGACCATTGATCTTCCCAGCCTCATAGCCGGAGAGAAGATAGACAACATTCCCAAGAATGTGCCAACACAGCTTACACAAGCAAGTATTGAAATTTCCGCTAAACACTTTACTGTTGGTGCAATGCTCCAATCAGAGAGATTTCTCGGTGAAGAAAGCACGGTACCTCAACTTGATCTTGGGCAAATTATGCTCCGAGCTTCTTTTGACTGGAAAAATAAATCAAGCTTCCAGCTTGATCTGGGTATCACCACACTTCTTCATCCTGGAGAACATTCCAAGCATCAAGAGACAGCTGCACTTATTGGTTCACTGAGTTACAACTCTGGCAATTGGAAGTTGCAGGCAGCAATCAGTGATTTGTACGGGTCAAACTTGTACGAACTATTTGATGCCGATTCTGTCGACACCGTCATTCCCTTGATCGATTCTCTTCTAATCAAAGATATTTCCTTCGTGTACAACTACAGCAAAGGAGAGGGAAATTCGTTCAATTTCCTCGGCGATATCCTCTTGGGCGAACTTGAACTCAAACTCAAGTTTGACTTTGTGAACCAAAAGGGCTGGACCTTCAATGCTGAACTTGCGCCGCAAGATAAGCAAGCCACTATTGGAGATATTGTTTCCAGCATCATTCCAGGTGATGATTTGGATCTTCCGCCATTCCTTGCTGATACTCCATTCAGTGGAAAGAGTGGTGAGGGCGGTATCTTCCTCGATGTTGCGAACCTCAAGGGAGACGCCAGTACTTTTGTGTCACGTATCACTATATGGGACCTCACCCTGCTGTTTGCACAAGTTCACATGGCCGATTGGGAACCCAAGCTCCCCTCCAAGAGACTTATCAATGTGTCTTTCGTGTCTCCTATTTCAGATGTTTCCATCCCTCTTATCGGCAACATTCCGCAGCCTTTTGATGAAATCTACATCATGTGGGTACAGGACAACACTAAGAAGAGCCCTGTTGCTGGTCTGACCCGAAAGGAGATTGAGACTCTTCGAGGCCCACTTGCTGAACACACACCTGTTGTAAAAGACAAGTTCAAAGAGAAGAAAGAGACAGATGTTCTCGCTACTGCGGGAGCTCACTTTGCTGTCATCTCGAAAGACGGCAGTGGGAAGCGAACTTGTATTCTTGACTACGACTTCAAGAAGAAGACGTCTTCTGCTCCCAAGACTGGAAAGGAGATTGAGAAGAAACCTGCAGCAGCCCCAGCTGAAGGAAGTAAGGAGGAGGGCAAGCCAGATTCGGACGGAAGTAGCTCATCTGCTCCCCTCAAGAAGAAGGCTGGTCCTCTGTCTATCAGCAACATCGGTCTCAAATATGCCAACAAGCAGCTTGGTATCAAATTCACTGCTACCTTCGACCTCGGACCTCTTGCATTCTCACTCATCGGCTTCCAACTGAACTTTGAGATCAACGGGCTCAAGAACATCAAACCTCTTCTCCCGAGTCTCGAAGGTTTGTCAGCCTCGTTCGAGAAACCCCCTTTAACCATCGCGGGTATTATTCGCCATAGTAAGGAGGGTAATATGGAGTACTATGCTGGCGGCCTCATTATAGGATGGGTTCCGTACCAGCTTGAAGCAGCTGGTTTCTACGGCGAATGCATTCCCGAGGGTGGAACAAAGGATCAAATGTTCCGCTCGGTCTTTGTGTTTGCCAAACTGGATGGCCCACTAATCACTCTTGAATTCGCTGAGATTTCAGGTCTGACTGGTGGTTTTGGGTATAACTCTGAAGTTCGAACCCCAGCGCCTGATCAGGTGGTCAATTTTCCCTTCATCAAGTCAACTGGCCTTGCTGATGCTGACGAAAGTGCTCGCAAGTCGCTTGAGAGACTCACCAGCCCCAATGCAGACGGCTGGTTCAAACCAAGTGTTGACACGTACTGGGCGGCTGCTGGTCTCAAGGTTGATGCTTTCCAAATGATCTCACTTGATGCGGTGGCAGTGGTACAATTCGGAGAGTCTATCATCATGGGTATATATGCAGTAGCTTTGGTTGACATACCTAACTCTAACAGCAAGGAAAAACTTGCACATGTGGAATTGGGAATTGCTGTCGTGGTCGATCTTGCTCATGGTTTCTTCAAGGCTGAGGCTCAGCTTTCGCCCAAGTCGTATATCCTTCACCCAGACTGCCACCTCACTGGAGGCTTTGCGCTTTACTACTGGTTCGACCCACCGAATGGACATAATCCTATAGCTGGCGAGTTCGTCTACACTCTCGGTGGATATCATCAAGGTTTTGTCCTCCCTCCAGGGTATCCAAACCCTCCTCGTCTCGGTATCAGCTGGAACTTGGGCAGCAATCTGAGTATAACAGGACAAGCTTATTTTGCTATCACACCAAAGGTTGCTATGGCTGGTGGGCGTCTTCATGCTGCGTTCCATGCTGGACCTATCAGCGCTTGGTTCGACGCATTTGCCAACTTCCTCATCAAGTACCAACCTTTCTACTTCAAGGCGAACGTTGGTATCTGTGTCGGTGTTTCCGCTGAGGCAGACTTCCTGTTTATCCATGCCCGTATATCAGTCGAAGTCGGCGCTGAACTGGCACTCTGGGGACCTCCTCTTGCTGGTCGTGTTACTATCGACATCAAGGTGCACAAGTTCAACATCGACTTTGGTGACTCTGGCAGTAAAAACAAGAAGCTATCTCTTTCTCAGTTCTACGCCCTTGTTCTTCAAGCGAGCAGCCAAGGCGACGGTGCTAGTGCATTGGCGAAGCCTGCACCATCCCGCATCACTGAGCTTGGTGATGATGAGGAAGAGGTTTCATCTGCGAGCGTCACCACGCCACCAGAAAATCAAGGTCACACCTTCCTTGCACAGTCTGGTTTGATGAACGATAGTGAAAGGCCTCAGCGCGATCCTAATGAGTCTTGGACTGTTCGTGGTGGTACCTTCTCCCTTGTCATAGGCTGTAAGATGGCTGTTTCAAAGGCCGAGCATCTCAGGACCGAAAAAGAAGGGGTTGTCGACCATGTGGAATACAACAAAGCAAGCATCTATGCTAAACCAATGGAGTTGACTAGTTCTCTACAGTCTACTCTTGAGTTCACCATCACCCAGGGTGAAGCACATGACAACCCAGTAGATATCGTGGGATGGGATATGGCCTGCGAGTTGAAGTCTGTTCCGACAGGATTATGGGCGCAGTGTAAGTAACGTTTCTCTTTCTAATCAGAGTCATCAACTAACAGTATCCCAGACAATGGTGGATCTGATCCCGTCCACAGCGGTAACAACATCGACACTCTTCTGAGATCCAACGACGGTGGCATCACTCTTATGATGGGTGTATCTCTAATCGCACCACCACCGCACATGTCACAGGACAAACTCCAAACATTCAAGATCCTCGATGCTAATCTTGAGAGGATTATTTCTAAGAAGGGTTTCCCAGATGAGCGCAAAGCGTTGCGATATTGGGATCCAGTCGAGCCATTGAAGGACGACTCAATTCCTGATGACTCTCCGGGTAAGTATGAGAAGCAATTTGAAGAGGTTCATAAGAAATGGGAAAATCCAGATTGGAATGAAAGACCAGGAGTTGATGTGCAGACTGATTTGGTTTCACGATGGGCTAAGGCTTTTAACTGGGATGAGCCACTTTCTAAGATTGCCAAGATTCCGGATTTGGTTAACAAGCGGTTTACGAACTTGTATCTTGAGGCACCTTTGCTTACCCGATAGTTGCGGAGACTACTAACTATTTCCATCCTTTATCAGTCTTTCAAGTAGTTATGGTACAGTTATTACAGGATGTTTAACCCACTACAGTGAAAGTGCCGTCTACGCATTTTATACCGTTGTCCAACTCTTAACAACCCATAGTAAGACCTTTTTATCAATAGCATGATTTTCTAGTACAAAGTAAATATAAACGAATGCAATTGATGTAATAAGTGGCTGAGGAAAGGAATGAAATCTGTTCGACTGGTCTTGACGACGTCGGTCAGCCAGTCCCAGGGGTAGTGTCTTGTTCCAGTAATGCTACCGACCGAGCCGGGTTCTGGTAATAATAAAAGTTGTCATGTTGTTCGAGTTCACTATTTGAGTCAGAGCCCCAGGTAGTCATAGTAGGCTCGGCACTTCCTTTCCTTTTCGTTATAGTCCATATTCTATCATTGCGTGCCCCAGCGTATGCATTACCCTCCCAAGTTTCGCCTATTAATATATTAGTAATTAAGTAACTGTAACTCGGATATTAACTAGGCTGTCGTACCGGCTTTCTCCAGAGTAGCTGTATTGGCCTTTTTCTCTGTAGTCTTCCCTCTGTAAACTAGCTTGATGCATTGTTAGTTTTTAACAGAACTTTTCGACAGCTTCTCTATTAAACAGGTACAATAGTAGTCGAATAGGTCTAGGAGGTTATGTCTTTAATAATGGTACATATTGGCAATTTAAGCTAGATGTATAAGGTGCGTAATTATCTATAGACGGAACCCTTTGCACCTACATACTTGCTCTCTACGGATTATCGTAAAGTCTTATGTAAAACAGATTCTTATTTATCACAGCCTTTTATTACTGCCGGGCCATTTAGTAGTTTCTTCTTAATATGGTTTCTCTTTTATTTTAATATTAACAGTATAAATATTTCTTTTTATAATATCTTATCCTACTGAGAGTTAGTTCTAGTTTCCATAAGTGAGGTTTTAGGTCAAGCTTCCATGCACAGACTTACGCTATGGCTGATAATATTGAGTTCATTACCACGTGTGGCCGGTCAGATATCAAATTCCATAAGTATGGATTACGCTAAAGTAAATTTTTACTTATTGCATTGGCTATTATTCTGACATGACTAGCTGCCGAGGTCTTGAGTGGTCGAAGAGCGAACCCAGATAAAGCATGAGTTTGCCAAAAATTCATATTTCTTTCTCTTCACGTCTTATTTGAGACTTTCGACGCAAGCTTTGGCCCTTTCCCTCCTTTCGTTCGTTCGTTTCACTATGAGTTCTATCGAAGATTACAAGGTCGCTTCAATGGCCTTTGGATTCTCCCTTGGCTTTAGGTTCTTGACTGTCTGGGAAGCTATCAAACAAACTAGGAGTAATCGAATCCCGTTGCGAAGTGCTTACATTGCTATAGTATGGGGAGAGATTGCGGCGAATCTTGCACTAGTAATACTTACTTACTTGTTTCTCGATGGAATCATATGTGTATTTCTTACCAACACAATTCATATTCCTCTAACAGTCACAGCATTCCGATCTTTTTCTTCTCCCTATTCTTCTGGATTTTTGAGATCCAGCTTCTATTACAAATCATTATCAATAGAATCAGTATTATCTCCAAGTCTCGACAAACCATTCGAAAGCTAAAATAGGGCACTGCTCTTATCGTAACATGTATCAATATTGCTGTATTCTGCATCTTCATTCCTTCGCATATGGATCCCCCTGTTAGTCAAACGTAAGTCACCTAAGCTTTCAGCGGTGTCATCTTCATATTGACCCCCGCTAGCTATGTTACTATAAACAAGTACTGGGATAGAACCTCCAAAGTCCTCATTTGTCTCATCGACACAGCGCTCAACTGGTTCTTCCTCCGCATTGTTCAACAAAGGCTTATAAAAGTGAGCCGCCTCATGAAATATCAGCCGTTGGTTTCATTCAATGCGAAATTGATGATTCTATCAGTTGCCATGGATGTAGGTCTTTCCGTATGCCCCAATCGCCCAGAGCTAATACTAACCTCTGTCGCCTAGATTTTGTTAATCGGCCTCATATCGTTGCCTAACCAGACCGTGCTCATCCAGTCGTCTACCTCGTTAAACTCAACATCGAGATGGCTTCTCTCATCACGTAATTAGCCCGAAAGAACATGACAAACGAACTATTCCCGTCCATATTTCATTCTAATACTCCGAAAGGTCTATCCAATCACCCTTTCTGAGAACGGTAAAAAGCATGGGTTCACTGCCTCTATACAAATGACTCACAAGTCAAAAGCCTCATCGAAATCAGAAGATGCATTTGACGACATATCAGAGGTATCGGAGACCCCCAATGGCATCAATCGGCGAATCGAAGTCAAGGTTGAATTTGAACCTGGTGAGCATGATCGAAGTGCACCCAGAGGAGTTGTTCATAGTCCTGTAGAAGTTAAACTGCCTTCTCCGCGAAGCGATGGACGACAAAAGAGGAGTAGCTACGAATAAATTGATCGCGGACATGGAGCGCCGTAAAGAATAATATTAGATATATATATATTTTGTCTTCTTGCCTGTAGATAGTAACTAACTAGAATATAGTATAATAGAGCTGTTATACTACTGTCTTATAGCCGGGGTGAAAATACATACTACATTACAAGGGGGCTATCTAAAGAGATAATAGTATTTAGAACTGTGGTAATTACTTCAATATGATTTATATTGCAATTCGATTGATCAGAGCATCCAATAGCCATTATTCATTGTACCATCCTCGGAGTACTTGCTCCGAGCCTGATTTTCGATTCCTGACATTGAAATCCCTGCGCCCTCTGTCAGCCTCGTTTGCGAACCACCACAAGGCCGAAAGTGGCTTATTTCATGTTGTGATAAAACCTTTCACCGCTTCTTTCTCGAACCTAGAATAATTCAAGACTTCGTGCATACAGGAAGTGAAGCTCACCAAGTGGCAGTGACCGTACTACGCCAGGAACCACAGCCAAAAAGTCTACTACAACCGATACATACACAATCAATGACTCTGGAGACTCTGACGATTCGAGTGTTGAAAATGGAAAGTGATCTCACTGGGGTGACGAGGCGGACTTCAACGATATCGATGGCCAGCTTCCTGATAACGATGACACAAATTGAGTTTCCGAGTCCGTCTTTCTTGACGGAACCGAGAGCCGTTGTATCCGTAGTCATAAATCCAGTTGATTATATTATTACTAGGCGACGTAACAGAATGTAGAAATCTTTTTTTTTTTTGCAGGTGCTGGTGTCAGTGGTGTCAGCTCAGTTGAGTGGACTGGTACTCACGATGCTGGTATGTACACCTATCTTCTATCCTAAGTTACTAAATATTAATGTTCTCGCTAGGAAGCGATGTCTTTATGGAATCTGGAGATCTGACAGATGATGATCTTGCTCTACCATCCACTCATGCTAATGCTGTGGCTTTAGAGGCAAAAGTCAGTCGCGATACGTGTTGCAAGCACTTGAAGATGCCTTGGCCAAGGTAAAACTATGGAACAATGCCAAATGTAGTCCCTAACCAACCGGTCAAGGTCGACGCGGATCCCTGGTTCTTCAGGTTGTTGAGCGAGTATGTTCAATGCGTATTCTGTCCACCTTATATATACGACCCTTTACCCTCTTCTTCGCATATTTGCGTTCTTGCAATTCATTCCGGCCAGAGAGACGATGTTCTAGTTGCCTCTTTTGAAGTTTTGGATCTTGACCGAACAACTATTCAATTCGAAGCTATTTCATACCTGTAAAGCGTTAGCGGTGGCCAAAAGTCGACAATTCTCCTTGGAGGGAACGAATCTCTATCAACGTGTGCCTATAAAGTATCTTGGGGTATCTCCGGCTAGGACAGCTTGTTAGGGCACTTTGGGCCGATGCACTCTGCATCAACCAAGCTGATCATACGGAGCGCCTTCAATAGGTCAGTATGATGTAAAGAATCTACTCTCGAGCCTTGAGGGTTATTGGCTTTATTGGAAAGGATTACCATCAAGTGAAGATATGCTTTAATGCTATTCGGACTCTAAGTTCGGTATGGTTTAAAGCTCAGAAGGACTCAAACCAATATCGCAATACCTCTTTAACTTCTAGTGAAATCTATAGGGGTATTGTGAATGATGTAATTATAGCTAGAATTGTTGAGGTATTTTGCAGCAATTATTGGAAACGCTTGTGGATAGTCTAGGAGTTAGTGTCTGCCTGTCGTGCGGTTATCTACTAGGGTAATGCTAAAATATCTTAGACTCTATTAGGGCTTGTAATGAGCCTGATTAGGAATAATAAAGGCCTCTAGTATATGCTTAATACTATTAAAAAGGTAAAGAAGTTATTTAGTACTTTCTATAGAAAACTTAACACTAAGACAGGTCTAATAAATGCCTATTTTATATATAAAATATTTAAATATCCCTTTTAAGGTTAAATTATAAGTTAAAAAAAATAATAAAACTTTAAAAAAGAAATTTATAATTTATATTTAATAGTTATTAAAACTAAAGTAAAT